>JAGKQA010000025.1:0-258569 GCA_022609195.1 Plenodomus libanotidis
TGTGGCCCCCCGCAATTTCGGCGGTAGTACGGGGGGGCTTTTCTGAATTCTTTTGGCCACCCCCCGCCCGACCAACGCGGGGTGGGGTTTTTTTTTTTTTTTTTTTTTTTTTTTTTTTTTGTGGAACTTACTTTGGACTTTCTTCCCGGGTCTCTGGATCTCGGTGAGCATCTCGGACCCGCGGAAGAGAGTCGGCGGATTGAGTACTGCTCTGGACGAAGATCAGGCTTTACTGTTCTCCTTTTTCCCAACTTTATTCTGCCTCTCTCATACCCTGTTCTTCGACTTTCTTCCGAATGCGTGTCCTGTTGTCTTCGATACCCCGGCGAAAACAATCTGGGGCCGAGCGGGGTCTCATGCAGACGTTGGAAAAGCTGCGCGATGTTGGAATGCAGTGACGAACTTATGACTCATGAGATACACGTCGACATCTCGAGGCTTCTCCTGCCTTTAGCAATACTCGATGAAGCTGCGTCTAGGCGATGGGGACGGGGTCGCCGCCAGGCTGTACTGATACCCAACCAGTGTGCCTATGCTCATGGCACAGAAGGTACACACATCTGTATTTGCGAGACATCGGTCTTGCACAAAGAGAAAAAGCTGAGGACGCACAAAGTGGCGCCGATTATGCGAGATATGCATATAATTACACGATTTTTTATGATATGTTCAAATTGCAACATGTTTGACGTATGCGGGATGCATGCTATTGTTCCTTTCTCACGACTGGACAGTATTGCACATTCAAGGCTCGACACGATGCTCTTGATGTGTTGGTTACCTTGAGGCACCGAGAGCGATGGCCAGGAGATCGTGTAGGTCGCCTTGAACAGAATCATTATGAGTGACTAAGACCTTCGCATCTAATATCGGCCGGCTTGTATACTTGCCGAACAAATGTCTAACTTCCTAGACGAGAATTTGGATACTTATGAGCGAATGTAATCTGCCACGTGAGGGCTTGTGTCTCACGTAGCGTTGACGTCAACCCAAGATCATAAATAACAAGGGACATGCAACGTCTCAGGTAGGCTTTACATTCGTATGCGACTACGTGGGCAAGAGCGACCCTCTTCGTGGGAATAACAAAAAGGCAGAGGGGCAGATCATGCTAGGTGCGCTCTTCATCTTACAATACCTCAAGGACGTATTATAAGAATGTTGGGTCCATCACTCTCGCCGTCGCAGTATATTTCAGCTTACCTATAATCTGCCCATACACAATTGCAGGGCACTTATTTCCTTCCATGCTCTGGGTTCTATTTGCGTTGCACGCTCACATCGACAAATCATACCATACTTACACACCTGATTACTATTACCACACACCTACATCGCCATGGATAGCAACGAGGCTGGTACTTCCGCCTCGCTTTCCCGGAAGCACGATGATCTGTACGAGCATACTGTGAACGATCGAACGCAGAAACAGGTCGACGAGCGTGCCGCCGACTACAACCCGGGTGTTCCAGGGACCGCAACCGCAGCCAGCCACGATCTTGCTAGAAGATCTGCCGTGGCAGCTGCTACGGAGATAGGCGATCCCCACGGAAGAATCCCGTCTGCTCAAACCACACGAGACCAGCTGGCTGTTGTGCGAAGCATTGAACTACCCGGCGACACACCCAGCAGCTCTACTGAAACGCACTCCACCGATGACAATACACCACCGCCGCTAAGTGACTATCGCAAAAGCAACTACGCTGTCCCCCGGAAGGCCTACGACAGATCTAGTCGTTCTCCATCGGAGTTGTCGCATGAAATAATGGAGTCGGGCCATGGCAACTAGGAGTCCAGAGACCTCGCCGAACCTCCAGCATTGCCTCCCA
Organism: Plenodomus libanotidis; assembly: GCA_022609195.1. NCBI lineage: Eukaryota > Fungi > Ascomycota > Dothideomycetes > Pleosporales > Leptosphaeriaceae > Plenodomus > Plenodomus libanotidis. The sequence continues at coordinate 1,830 of JAGKQA010000025.1, forward strand.
GGCCGCCCAGACGCAGTCAGGAGGGGCTTGCAGGTACCAGTACTAGTACAGGAGATGCGAAAAAGTCCAAGCCGCTCAAAGACAAAGTCAAGGATTGTGCGAAAGAGACTCGCAAAGCAATGGCACAGGTGCATGTGAGTGCTCGATTTCTCTTCAATCAAGGCTCACTGATATTACGTACGCGCCATACTGATGAGTGCTTCTTCGCCACCCCAGGGTGCTATGGAGGTCGTTCGTGGCAAATTCAACGGGGCCATAAACAGTGCTGCTGGAGATGAGTTAGCCAAAGCTGAAGACGAGGCAACAGTCAGCAGAGGGCAGAGAGAAATCGAAACTGGGGAATTTATTCCACTTTCTCGTCCTATTGTCAGAGGCCCAGATGACAGCCTCCATCAAGGTCCATAGGGGACGGTCGAGAGTGTTGAAGGGACCGTGAATTGATGATCTTCCTCGGAGACTTGCAAGCAGCAAGATAACACCTGCATGTGAAAGGTTCGAAGTACTGATGACGAAAAAAATTGAGGATGCTTCAGAAAGTTCGTATGCGCTAATATGCGAACAGTCCCGAGATACTTGCGTCGTAAAGATTGGAAACTACATCATTGACCTAGATTCATTACTGACACACATGGACGAGATCAATGTGATCCTTTGAAATTCTCAAACTGAGGGCCAAATCCTAAGCCCCGAAACAAAATTTGCACATTTGAATTGCATCGTTCAGCTCTGACGCACTCATGTGTTTATGCAAACGTATAGACTCTCGACAGGTCTCTTATAAGTCTTGTGAGCCCTGACACCGTAGCAGTGTCTTCCTACACTTTTGGTATTCATGAGATAGCTACGGTAAAGCCAGCCAAAACGAGTTTTAGTTGATAAAGTTTCATTTCAACAACGTGTACGAGGAGTGTGGCTTGCGAATCGCTTAATGTAGGGCCTCTCAAATCGATATCACCAGTCCTCGACCTCCAGGCGTAAACTTGCACGGAAGGCATCTAGGTCCATGCTACTTATATCAGAAGAACTGGAACTGTCGGCAAGCCGTCGAATATCCCACTGAAGGGATCTTCAGAAGACTCATCAGACTGCTCATTTGCCGGCCTCAACAACATGAGTTGCTGGAGGGTATGAGCCTCATCGACGAGGCCAATGTTAGTAAGCAGGTCGAACACCACAAAGTCAGTGGACTGGGATGCTTCTGCTCGAGCACAATTTTGCAATACAGACCACAACCGTCGGAACGGAGCGCGAATGGCAAAGGTAAACAGGCCAAGATATGTCCTCAAGTAAATCAGAATCTCGTCCGCATTAAGCGAGGCAGCAGGCTGTCGAAAGCCAATGGTCTTGTTGAGTATAGGATCGTCAATCTTCACTCTGTTGTAATTCGAGAAGTTGTGCGAAATCCTCAAAGCCTGCAAGCCCCTGGCTTCGCATATTGTTGCTACGACTTCTGGCCGAGAAGCAGGTAGGACCTATTGAACACACGTGAGAAGACGCCTGGGTGTATCTAGAGGACCGTTCGCATCCAAGGCAGCAGTAAGGGAAGGTATCTGTCCAGCCGGGACGACATAGCCTCGCAGATGGCTGTAGAGGATGATTCGGTTGAAGCAGCAGACGAAACAGCGACTGGCACCATCGATACGAGTGGGAGGCCGGCGTCTGGAGGCTTAGCCGGGTTAGCAATTGGTGCTGTCACGGTCAGTCGTTGCCGCGTATCTGAGGCGCCCAGTCCTTGAGATACCTGCGAGAAAAGCCGAGTGCTCATGCACTTGGGGTTATCAAGGCGGTGCACAGGAAGCAGCTGGGCCATGAAGCGATCTGCCGCAAGGAACAATGCCGCCGAGCGTCGTAGCTCACCGGTAGGTATAGGCTTGGGGCCCCCTGCCAATGTGAAAGTGCAGATCACATGATGGAGACATTGCGACTCGACATGTGGCTTTCAACATATTCGTGACATTACGTACCTCTTCCATGCTTTCGGGACTGACCCACAGCGCAGGGGATGTTACTTCAACGCCGGACCCAGTCAACTCCATCGTGACGGCCTGAGATCTCACAGCCTTCAGAAAGGGAGTCTATGGAGATATCTGGCTTCACCTGCCAATTTTGGTGTATTATCTCAAGTCGTTTTTGGTTCTCAGCACCGGTGGATGCTGCACTGAAGATCCTTGTGTTCGCTGGATGAAAAATGAATTTGTCGAGGGTAGTCTGAATATGGTCATGCACAAGTAATTTGGCCTTGTGAGGGGCTACGTGAGAAGGGATTGCGATCGCGTTGCCGTGGATATCGTTGTACTCAGATCCCGGAGTGTGCGCAACCACGAACTCAAGTTCCACGCCAAAACTGGTTCCTGATGTGTCCATTTTTCAGAATGGTAGATCAGGGTCTGTAGCGTGTTGGATGTGGGCACACACAGTTTGCAAATTTACCTCTGAAACAGTGTCTGCTGCCAAATATCCAAGCAGGTACAGAGAACCCCTGGAGAATGCTAGGTAGCTATCATATACTTCAGACCACTCGCAAGTCTCAAGCCACAAGGTTTCGTTCTATAACATTGGAATTGTGCTGGGACAAAGCCCATTGGCAGCATACTCAAGAAAAGGAGCAGCCATTGGGATAGCTAGAATCTAAATACATAGTCGCTCGAGACAAAGCTTGCTTGAGAGAAGGATGCATTGTGATTACTCAGTCAGATTCTCTACAAAGACTGCTCACAGCCCTTGAGATGCTTGTGCTTGATGAGACTGGCAGTCTGGTTTTGTGAGACCATTTCTTCGTGGGCGGCTGTGTTCTACAAGAGCGATGTTGCTCTGAGCATCCAGACGGAAGCTGAGAGCTTGTAGATTGTTTTCAGGTGCCCACTGCGGGCGTCCAGAATTCAAAGGCACGCTGGAGCAATGGCGGATGAGGTCTGACCTGCCTTTCAGCGTCCGCCAGCTGCCTCTGCTTACCACTGCAAGACACGGTCATGACCGTCTGAGATCGTGGATGAAGGACCGTGATGCTGTAACAACCAACGGGGATCCCAGAAATTGCTGTAAGGTAGTCAGCGTCTCTAGCCAGACGTCATGGCATAGTACGGGCCGTAGCGCAACATATCTGCGCTGGGAAGAAAGACAATGCCCAGGTATTAGCAGATTTCATCCTTCTTTCGCATTGTTATGAGCTTGTGGTGCGTGGTATTGCCTGATGCATGGACCCTGAAGTTGTGTGTAAGTGGAAGCGGCCAACATATCGCGTCCATGTTGGTATGCACGTATTGCCAGTCACCTCATGAGTCTTGCGTAGCTCAACCGAAACCACTTCAGGGCTCAGTCTCAAGCCCTCATTCACGGCACGGATGTAATAACCGGTGGCCGTCTTTCACGACGTCTTCCCAAGGAAGGACCCGAGCTTGCCCATCAGCACTTGGACATGATTTGCGACATAGTCGGCTTTCGGCGTACCGTGGAATGGACATCGTCGAGGCGCGCGACGGTATTAGACGGCCATGCAATGCTCGAGATTTCTGGGTTGCTGTGGTGCCAAACCCACCGCCGTAGGTTTCAATAGAAATATGAGGAACAGACTCCTAAGTTGTAGGCGATGACTTTCGGAGTTGATGGCTCATCAGCATAGAACTAGAGCACAGCGTCATCAGGATCTCAACTGGCGATCTGAAGATCGGCGTCCACAAGGTTTCCCCATGTGTATGTAGTTGCCACGGGATCGCATGATGTGCAGCTCAGCCTTATGGGGATGTTTGAATTTTTATGTCTATCTATAGGGCGGATAGGCCTATGGTCCCCTACATCCAGCCCAACTGACTCGACATGTCGAAGGGAAGGAACCATGGTTGGCAGGCCAGACCATGCTTAGACCGTTCAATAACAATGAAACATCGACGGGCGCGGGGGTGGTTGGTAGATTTGATGAGTGGTGCGGATGATAATGGAGAGGAATCAGCAGAGTCGGAGAGACCATGCCGATGACATCGCAAACTCGCATCGCATGAACGCTCCCGAGTTCGTCTGGCGTGTCTGCCAGACAATGCCGAGTTCCTCGGAGCATCAAGTGTCAAACCCTATCGGATGAGATGGGACGAATTACGCAGCAGGCAATTTATTGATAGCAGCAACAATTGTTTCCAGGCAGGCGGCTCTGGCGCGTAGGGCAGCAGCCTGCGATCGTGCGCGTCCGTGCCTCCAAAGTTGCGGCTTCACGTTCGGCCCGATGTAGACGAACAGCGAAAGCCAAGGGGCACAGATTGGGAGGAACACCGCATGTGGGCGAAGAGGTTGAAACAAGCGAGGACATACAGCTATTCAATGCAGCCCTGCAGATACGATTCGAGGGATGGAGGGAGGGGCACGGATGTGGGGACTAGAAGCTCTTGAAACCACCTGGACAGCTGGGGATGATGCAGGGGAAGGGAGCCTCTTTTTGGGCCGGTGGGGAGCTTGTCGCTTGATCTTCCACCTTGACAGACGTCGTTCGACGCGCAAGCCATGCGAGCGCTTCCAATATTATGCTCTTGATGCTTGATACGGTGATCATTTTGGGACCGCCGCAGTCAATTATGGGTCCGATGCGCAATCTCATCTCACAGCCCGACCACATTCTCTTGGATGCGGCCACGTGCGAGTGGGACATGATAGAGACAGGTATCCTGCAATTAAATCGTCAACCCAGATGTTGCATGCGAGTACGGAGAATTCAAGCTTTCGGTGGCAGGGTGGTATTTGGTGAGGCAGATGCTGAATTGAACATTCGTGGGTGGGCCGCTTGGAGTTGTGGCCAGATGTCGCATAGTAGACACACCGAACCATGCAGTCCTTCTGCTCCGTATAGAAACATAGTGCAGCACATTGATTTTTTTTCATTTCGAGGATTATGCCTTGTCAGTTGGATCATGGAGGTGACAGAATTTGGCAGCCGGCCAGCGCGGACATTGAGCCAGTTTAGTCTTATGCACTAAGCCTAATAGAGTAACTACCTAGTCGGTATATGAAATCTGGAGCTTTCGCCTTGAAGAAACATCAGCAGAGACCTGTGCGACTTGAGACGCCCAAAAAAAGAAAGACGGGGCTGATAGTGGGCCACGGGCAAAACACAACTTTACTCACCTCAACAACTCCGTGAGCCAGAGCCAGCTGTCCAAAACTATGTCCAAAACTATGTTGCAGATAGACTGCATGAAAGACACAACCAACGAGCAATCCTAATCCGGTCTGCGCATGCCATCCGTGAACATGCGCAAGCGCAAACACACAGGCCAATACAGACGGCCATGTTGCCGCTGGGATTGAGAACGCCAAGAGCGCCTCTCAGGCGCTGGAGCACATGTGAGTGGCTTGGGGCCGTGCTAGGGGGTTGAAGTGGCGGCATCCCATCGCCCCAGGTTTGCCAGTCAGTGCAGTGAATCAGCGACAATCACTGGCCGATCGCTTCCAGGGGTGACCCCCCGTTCCAGAGTTGGAGCACACTGACCCCTGGCAGCTGCTCGTGAAGTTGTGTTAGTGCGTTCGGCGCCCTTGCCGTGCTAGCCCGTAGTGGCCTGCTCGCGCGCCTTCTGCCTGTCTGTCATACCCAGGTAGGTATTCCCCGATCTGCCTGTCTGCGTCAACGTGTGGCATCCCCATGTCCATCCTGAACTCATCCGTGCCTTCCAACTCCCAAGCACCACTTTTCTCCTCCTCCCTCCCTACCACCTACCAACACTGCCTCCTACCTACTACTCCTTCCATCCTTCCTCACCGTCCGCGCGTCTCTTCCGCGTTCTTCTCTAATCAATCACCACTTGCTGTGGGCCTTTTTCTGATTTGTACGGATTTGAGCATCACGCACATACTCACTTTCACCATTCTCTCTCTTTATATCTCTCTGTCTTGGAATTTATTGCCGCCTTCCTTCGCCTTTCATCAACTGTGTATACGCATCTCGCCTCAATTTGACATTGGACCTCGACAGCAACCCATACCATAGGGACCCCAAAAAAAGACCAAAGATACCCCGTTCTCCCAATCGACATCGTCTTGACCATTTGATCGACGTGTCACCCACTGCCCACAAGCACACAAAAGCATCAATCATTACCACCCCCCAAGTCTGAATTGCAGACCAACCACGGAGATTCTGGACCAAACCTCGCAAAAGCTTCAACTACCTACCTTTTAATCAGCATACTCGTACGATTCACTTCTTGCACACCAACATCATTTTCAACGTCAACACGACCGTCGCAAATCCAGTCACCCGACAGCAGAAAGCAGATCCACCTCGGACGCTACCTTCTCAGGACAACAAGCCGGGTTTCGGCCAGCGACAAAAGTCCGCGCACAGTCACAACCTCGTGTCCGTCACCACTGCGCTGCTCAGCACAAAGACGCAATCACTCCACCCTCGACTCCCTTCTGTCAAAGACAACAACAAGGGCCAAGACAAAGAAGTAGACAGCTCTTAGCCAGCTGTTCTTTGAAGGCATTGATCGCGCTGCAGCCGCCTTTACTGAGGTGTTGTTGCCTGCACTCGCAGCCTGCAGCTCTGAAGAGTGGATTCTTGTGGAACCTGTGGAGCCACACCCAAACGATTCGCAGAGAAGGGTCCAGGCCAGATTCTCCATCACTGCAAGGCAACTTGTCGCGCTTGGTTAACAAGTCAGTCTTTGCCATTGACAAGTCAAGTCCATTGCGATCGCCGGCCCCAAATTTCTGCGCTGCATCTCTTCTCAGAAATCCCTTCCTTTTTTCTCCGCCTCACCCTCTTTCACCTGTCAACTTCCTTCCTTTCGAACCTCGACTTGTCGCCTTGACCTGGACTCGGACTCGGGTTTTGGGTTGAATCTTGACTTCAATTTCGGAAAGACTGCATCTTCGACTCGAGTGCTCTGCATTGTACCTGCTTCACCTAGGATTTCGGACCTCGGATCATTCCTTCCACTTTTATTTTTTAATATTCTGCTACGGACAAACACCACTCGCCAACTCTCTCTCCCAACAGTCGGACCATTTCTAGTTCTCCATCACCAGAGGCGCTTAATTCTTCTCACATCAACATCACCACTGTTGCTGTCCTTCACACCTGGCACAACCGGTCTTGTCCTCACAAGAGTCAGTCCCTGTCCACTCAATATGGACTATTGCAAGAATTCTCAACTAACTGGTCTGTCTCTTCTAACAGATTGCATCTTCCATCAACATTCTTCTGCATCGGCTGTTTTCATTTGGGGTCTTCACTGTACTACTCCCCCATTGACCATACCAACGCATCTTTTCTACTGTAATATTTCAACATCAAACAAAAGACCGTCACTCCCGACAAACCAGCAGCACCACCGCTTCAGCCTGTGCGACCATTGCGACACCGCCCTCGGAACTTCTGCGCCAACACCGCTTCTACTACGCGAGCGCAAGACACTGGTGGTCTTCTCTCATCTCACATCCAGACCAAAATGGCCCAACACACTTTCGCCCCCACCAACGCCTTCAGCATGTCTTCTGGTCTTGCCTCTCGACGTGGCGGTCAGTCGCTGAAGCCGCTCAACGAGCTGGCCCTCAAGTCTCCCAGCCAAGACACCAAGGAGAACACCGTCCCAACCCCTAGAACGAGCCGCGGCCACCTGCTTGCCAACTTGCGCACCGCTCCCAAGACTGCTGTCGCCTCTTCCTTTGCCGCAGCTGAAATCGACCATAACGCTAGGAACCGCTCGTCCCTCTACGCTGCCCAGGAGGCTGCCATGAACAATGGCCCCAAGACCTCTCTGCCAAACAACAACTTCGGCGCGCAGGCGCATGCTCAGGGCTCTGCCAACTGGTCGGCCTACGGACAACATCAGCAACAGCCGCAATTCACTCCCGAGCAGATCCTGGCCCCCCCGGAGATCCACATTGACGAGCAAGGCCTCGACCCCAGCATGGATCCTGACCTGTACGCTCGTCTCATGCAGCAGAACATGCAGCTGGCTCAGCAGCGCTTCATGCTCCAACAGCAGCTGCAGAGTCTTACCCAGGCTCAGCAGCAGCTCGACGCCATGAACCTCAACGGCAATCAGGCCTACGCCAACATGTACCAGCAGCAGCTCCTGCAGCAGCAACAGGCCGTTCTTGCTGCTCAAGCCGCTCAGCAGGGCCAGGTCTATACCTACGTCGACCCTGCCACCGGTCAGCAGGCATACTACATCGATCAGACTGGCCAGCTCGGCGCTCAACTTCAAGAGCAAGCCCAGTTTAACAACGCGTTCCAGGTTCCCCAGTCCAGCAGCCCCGCGCCGCGTCTTGAGGTTTCTCCCCCGAGGGAGTCGACGCCTGTCTTCCGCCGTTCGTCCCCAGCGCGTCGTAACGAGTCGCCTCTCCTTGACGACCCAACACCCTTGCCTCCGCCATCTGCCAACGCTTTCCGCCGCGGTCATAAGAAGTCAGCGTCGCTCATGCTCAAGGAAGTCAACAACCTCTCAGGCAGTGACGGACTCAAGTCTGTTGGGCCTAGGACGGCCAACTTTCCCGTCACTCCTATGACCGGAGGCTATGGACCCGGACAGGCTCGTGCCGGCGAGCACCCCATCCGCCAGCCCCGCGGCCCGCCTTCTATCGAGGAGCTCAAGGCTAAGCCGACCTCAAAAATGGAGGGCTCCAAGAACTTTGCCGCCCGCACTCGCCGCTCCGCCATCAACAATCTGAAGCGCGCCGGCTTCGAACGACGCAAGGTCACCGACTCGGGCAGCAACGGCTCCATCAGCCCTATCTCTGAGACGGCTGAGGAGGCTCAGAGCCCCCTCTCCGACAACGAGTCGGACTCTGGCCGCTCGGGTTCCGGCAGCCTGAACGGGGAGGAAGTCGAGCCTAGTGTTCCCAGCTCGCGCACTAGCACTGGCAGCTGGGGCGCCATAGGATCAGACCGCCCAAGCTCGGCTCAGAAGAAGGATCGCAAGGCTGCTGATAGCGTTAGCAGTGGATCTGGCGATGAGGCCGCAAGCACCGGAAGCTTCGCCAGCATGTTCAAGCGCGCAGACCGGACTAGCGGTCGATCTTCGCCAGAGGCCTCCAGTCGCAAGGCACCCATGATGGTTCTCACCAACGCCGAGAAGCGCAAGAATGGCTTCTTTGCCTAATCTGCTCTTCCCTGTGTAAAATTTCTCGTCGGCACTTGTTTTTGGGGTCGTCATGTAATAACGATTATGGGCCGGTCATCTTTCTTTCACGCATGCACTCGCCCCGACCGAGATTACCGAGGTCGATCCTCCCTGCTGAGATGCCTGGATGCAGACAGATCACGAAATGGACTTGGGGGTGCAACTGGATGGGGGACATGATTTTTTGCAGGATTTTCTTTCTTTTCACTCACTTGTCGACTTGCGCATTGAGCAGCAAGATTGGTTCATAGCTCGATGTGTATGGCCTTGCATATTCGTCGAGGTGTTGGTTTGGTTTCGCGGCTTCCGGGCTTGCCGTTTTTGAACTAGAAGGCTGATAAAAGGCTTCACTCTTGATTTCGACAATCCAAGGCGAAGGCTTGCAGGCGAATATGATCAGTTTGAAATGGAGGAAAAGACGCAGCCGTTGGTTTAACGCTGCAGCTACAATGTGTGCAAGTCCCTGGCTACGCGCCGTCGAACCTTACGCCAGACAACACGTCTATTTAGATAGCAGGAATTCAAGGCATATCTTGAACTCAACGATCAGGCTCACCGCGCAAATGACTTGGTTCCTGACAAGCAGGTTGCCTGCAAACTTTAGGAACGTATTCTGTACAGACCATTGGAGCTGCTAAGTCTTTGGCTGGACCTTGAACCTCTCTTGCATCTGGACGAAGGCCACCTTCTTGGCGTCCTCAACATGTCCGAAACCATTCTTGACCTGGCTCACCATAATCTCATCATCCTCCCACCGATCCAGCGCCTCCCACGTCTCGTCGATGAACGCCCCCAGTGGCATGCCGATATTCGCCTGCCCCGCAGCTACCAGCTCAGGCTGCAGCTCGTGTAACTCGGTCTGCACCGCCGGTGGAACAATATCAACGACACGAACGTGCCGCGAGTCGGTGCCGGCGAGCTGCGCGCGCAGCGACCAGCCCAGCGAGTGCAGGGCGGCTTTTGTGGCGCAGTAGTTTGCGCAACGCGGGAGGGGCACGAGCGCGAGCCCGGAGGTGACGAGCATAATAGCTGCGGAGGGAAGGGCGAGGAGGTGCGGCAGGAAGGCGGTGATGGTCAGGAGTGGGGAGGTGTAGTTTGTGGTGAGCTCGGAGGTTATCTTGGTGGTGAGGGAGGAGCTGGGGCGTGTGAAGTCGAGGGTGTATTGAACGCCTGCGTTGAGGAGGATGGCGGAGAGAGTTGGGTGGGTGGTTGTTATTCTGGGGGGGGGGCAGGTTAGTGGATGGAGGAGGAAGAAGGAGGGGGGATGGAATTTGTAGATTGCATACTTCTCAGCCCAAGCTGGCAGGGCACCGAGGTTGGTCACGTCGAATTCTTCGGCTACGCATTTCTCGGGTCCGTATTTTTGCACGAGGAACTCGAGGCGCTCCTTGCGTCGTCCTACAGCAATGACGAAGACGCCGTTCTCGATCATGCGCTCGGCGAGGGCGCGGCCTATGCCGGAGGTGGCCTATAATTTTAGCTATCAGCACATCTTGTCGACTTGAAATGGATTTTTTTTCTTTAATAGATACTTACGCCTGTGATGAGAACTGTCTTATGTGGAAAAGGCATGTTTAACATCTGAGGACGGTCACTGCTAAATTGGAATATGAAGAACAAAGCAAGCGAAGCAGACGTCGGGGTATGTTTTATTCGTTCTACATTATGAGCGACGGGGATATAGTAAGGCCGTCAAGCTACTAACAACGTGTCAGTGGAGAGATCGATGACATCGTCTCGGCATGGAGGCTATGCCTGCGTTTTCCTGGTTAATTTGAAAGTATCGTTCGGCTATTTCGGCCGGTTGTGGGCGATGATGATGCCTGCTCACTCTAGAGGACCAGATCTGGTCATTTATAGATAGTTGCGGAGCCAGCGACTTCTTGTCATAAGATGTTTGCATCCCGACGATAATCGTAGCCTACAGCCAGGAAGATATGCATAATTAGTGGTTTCTCATCACTTGGGTGATTACTCTCTGGTACATACTTGATATCGATGTATTAGACCTTGCCCAGGTGGCGGAGCCCTTCTGTGCAGGTTCAGGCGGCACTTGAACAAGAGAACGCGAAAAGCCGGATGAGCTGAGGACACCTCGTGATCAACAAGATAGAAACACTCAAGTATTACCAAGTTTGCGTAGAACAACGATATAATCTGCATCCAGCTCAAATACCTAAAACAGACAGGGTGAACCGAGCCGGACCTGGTGCCGGGGTCGGGGACCGAGAAGCGGCGTGAAAACGGCCCGGGCCCGGGTGGACGGACTTGGCGGATGCTCAAGCATGTGAGTGAGGCCTTCCGGACAGTCACATTGAAAGCTCGCTGCAGCCCGCATTGCTCACAGCTCTGAGCTGCAGGCGATCAAGCTTTGCGGCTTCTGCGCCGTCTCTGAAATTAGCTGCGCATCAAGGCGAGAATCATGCCGTGCGAGCTGAGGTGCAAGGATGCGAAACCCTGACGGAAATGGATCCTTCACTGGCTGTGTGAGCTGTCAGGGCTGTTGCTGACCTCCCAACGGTCAGTGTAACCATGGGCTTCCCGGCTCCCTTGAACATCAACACGTCGCGCTGGTTGCATCTCCTTTTCGTCTTCTCATCTCGCTCAGTCTCCCACTTCTGTGACGGTCAGAGTGTACTGAGCTTGTGTTAGCTATCGAAGCCGCAACTCAACGCCTCTGGGCACTCACATAAGGTTCGAAATGACCGTCACCAATGAGGCGCGCAAGGTCTGCGTAATAGGAGCAGGTACGCGACACCTCTTTGCCCCTCAGCTCACTATGACTGACTAGCCCGTTTTTTTCTTTCACAGGCCTTTCCGGGCTGCTGGCCATCAAGGAATGCCTCTCTGAAGGCTTCGCGGTACACTGTTTCGAATCTCGCCCAGAAATCGGCGGCCAATGGGCACAACAGCCAGATGTGACCCCCTCAGATTCGCCGGAGAATGTTCAATCGAGCATGTATGACGGTGTGGTGCTCAACTCTTGCCGTGACACATCGGCCGTGCCAGATTTTCCGCTAGATCCGGCCAGGTACGGCGATTATTTCGGCCATAGGCTGCAGCTGAGGTATCTACAAGAGTATGCCGAGCACTTTGATCTCATGAAGCACATCCGCCTCAGCACGCATGTCGTGGCTTGTGAGCCACGAGATGATGGGGCTTCCTGGGCTGTCAAGGTCCAGGGCCAGGACCATAGCGAGGCCGAGGAGTTTGTCTATGATGCCGTGTTTGTCTGTGTGGGCCACCTGTCCAGCCCTTTCACGCCGGACTTTCAGGGCCGAGACGAGTACAGAGGGCTGCTTCTGCACAGTCACTACTACCGCCGCCCAGGGCCGTTCGAGCGGAAGAAGGTCGCCCTTATCGGATTTGGAAGCTCCGCGGTTGACATCGCGTGCGAGCTGGCTGCTGCGGCTGACGAGGTACATGTCATCACTCGCCGTGGAGGATGGGTCCTTCCGCGCTATGTGCTGGGGAAGCCCACGGAGGCCTGGGACAGTGAGTGGAAAACCAACCAAATCGCCTGCTGTTCAAGCGAACGGAAAAGCTGACAATAGGGTAGATCGTGCTACGCAGGTATGGCTCCCAGTCAGCACAGCACAGTGGCTTCAGACCAAGCTTCTACAGATCGTGGAAGGCAAGCCGCCCCAAGTCATGCAGCCAGAGCACAAACTCCTGGAGCAGAGCCCGACGATCAGGGGCGACTTCATAGAGAAGGTCCGAACGGGCAAGATCATGATACACCGAGCAGGTGTTGAAAGATTCACCGAAAACGGTCTCGTCCTCTCCAACACCGATGCAAAACATAGCACCGCGCAGAAGGAGGAAGAGCTCAAGGCGGATGTGGTGATCTCCTGCACAGGCTACAACCAATTCGACCAGCCGTTCCTTCCTGCTGACCTATCACGGGGCCCAGACACGCCGGCCAACCGCGTGGATCTGTACAAGCTCATGGTCTCGCCGCGATACCCCAACCTCTTCGTCATGGGTGCCGGCGAGACCGTGGGTGCCGCGGCGCCCGTTTTTGATGCGCAAGCCCGCTGGGCGTGTGCAGTCCTCACAGACCGCATTCAACTTCCCTCTCCCGAGAAAATGCGCGCGGAAATGCGTGCGTTCCACGCTTGGCAAGAGAAGCATTTCTTGGCGTCGGAGCGTCACGCACTGGCAGTATACGTTGTGTCGTACGTAGACGAGCTGCTGGAGCCACTGGGGGCGAAGCCGAGCTTTGGCAAGTGTATGGCGAGGGTTTTCAGTAGCGGACATCCGTGGCAGAGCTTGCAGGTGCTCAATGCTGTGTGGTTTGGGATACCCAGCGCCGCGCAGTGGAGGCTCTTTGGATATGGCGCGAAGGAGAAGCTGGCTACGGAGACTTTACTGAGAATTGGGCGGGGTGCTGTGAAATTGAGTGAGGGCGAAATCAAACTCCTGAGTATAAAGTCATGAATGGTTGATAGACAGAATTTGCCCACGGGCTGTAATGTTTAATTCACTTATAGTACTACATGAGACGGTATTGAGGTTTGTGGGCTCTTCACCCCGAGATCTCCAGGGAGAGTGGTGAGTGAGTACAACCCACCAACAAGAAAGCCATCCAGAAACAAATTCTACCTCAAATAGACAGCATAAGCAAAAGCTTCAGCTGACTCGCTTTTTTCAGTAGTCTTCTTTCTGATAAGTTTCAACATATTACGCTGTGCGAGAGCTTCCTAGTGGGGGGGGGGGTGCAGCAGGGATTAGTCATATCGCGTCTGCATCTCCACGAGCGCGTCTTTGCCCAGGTGGATCTTCTTTCATTGACCAAGGTCGCTGTACGGGCATTTGACCGTCTACACGCTCCCTTCGCCCATCATGTCGAGACGAGCGCCCAGAGGAGAGTACATTGAGACGGTAAGGCCAGTTCCAACACCACGCACAGCAGCTCGCTTCCACTTTCCTCTGACACGGGCTCTCTCCCAAAGGACACGGGCAACAAGGTCGCCCGCAAGGCCACGCTGGTCGGCACCCAGAACATCATGCTCGGAGGCAAGACCGTCATCATGCAAGACGCCATGATCAGAGGTGACCTCGCGCGCACCGCCGTCACCGGCTCCGGCTCCGCCCCTGCCAGCAACACCGCCGTTGCCATCGGCCGCTATTGTTTTCTCAGCAGGGGCTGCTGTCTGCGGCCTCCTGGGCGCATGTACAAAGGGTGAGTGCTTTATTTGAAGGATTCCTCTCAATTCCATGACCTTGGATTTTTGTGGACCGAGCTAACAGCACTCTCTTGCTTCTCTCCAGCGCCTTCACCTACATGCCCCTCCGCCTCGGTGACCACGTCTTCGTCGGCGAGGGCACCGTTATTCAGGCCGCCAGCGTCGGCTCCCACGTCTATATCGGCAGCGGCGCCGTCGTCGACGAGTTTGCCATCATCAAGGACTATGTGCGCATTCTCGACGGCACCGTTGTCCCGCCCAACATGGTCATCCCCAGCTTCACCATCGTCGCCGGACAGCCAGCTCGTGTCGTGGGCGAGATACCCGAAGGCGATCTCGACCAGTTTGAGTTGAGGGAGCTCTATAAGACTGTTGGAAATAACCCTCAGCCGGCACCTGTCTGAGTGCACCACGTCGTGGGACCTTGCAAACCGGGAAAATGCTGCGTCAGAGACACAGCGCCGTGGATACCACCACTACACCCAAGAATGAGAGCTGCCCAAAACCCTCGAAGGATGATTCTGAATTTATCTCGGGCGTGCGGTCCTCTTTCGGTCACTCACGTGCGCATGGACAAGGCACTAAAACCTCCGAGCTTCCCAATACTTGCGCGCCAGAGCCGATCTGCATATGCGTGGCGCTCACTGTCACTGGCACGTTGCTTCGAGCTTTTGGTTGGTAGGAAGATAGCTCATGAAAAGCTCTTGCCACGACCTCGAGGCTAGGCTGCACTGGTATAGGTCTCGTGTGCCCTTTTTGTGGAAAGGGGGAACAAGTCCTCCGACCGCATTTTGATGAGACAGATTTCGCCGAGCTCATTGGCACTCCTGCGCCATATATCGAAACTCTGCGCGTGGAGCGTGGGGTTCCAAAGCGATATGGGTTTCAAATACTAGTCATCAAGGTGCCCAGAAAAGAACCTCGTGTCTATCAGGTATACCCCTCGACTGGCCATGTGCCGGCAAGAGCGGATGCGCAGCACGCGACAGCGTTCACTGAGTTCCAGCTCGACCGTTGAGAATCATGTGCGCTCGCAGGCAACAAATCACACTTCACACGTCAAATACAGGGCTTGCCGATGCATCAGCAGCATGGTGAACGTCTCAGAGAGGGCATACTCGGAAGATCAATCCATACCCCAGAACCTCTGATTGAGATAATTTATTTTACCGCAACTGATTAGGCGCTTGCAGCCGGCCTTCCAGATTCGCGTTATAATACAGCACCTCATGTGTCTCCGGACGTCTTCTTCACGAACACGCCTTGCTTCTCAATCCGCCAGTCAGGAAAACTACTCACAAGATCCACCGCCAGCTGCCAACCTTCCTCGTCTGCGGCATCCCCCGTCTCAAGCACTTGTAAATACCGCCAGTTGCCCGGCATCTGATATAACTGAGGCATGACGAGCGCGTATGCGCTGTTTCGCTCTGCCCAAAGATCATCCATGTCTAAACCCTTCATCTCGCGCCTATCTTTCAAGATATCGTTGCGTGGCACCAGCTGCACAAAAAGTCGCTCGATGCGTGGCAGGAAATTGACCAGGGTGCTGAAGTGGTCCGAGATGGGAAAGATGGCGACGTAGTTGAGGTCGCGGACCGTAGCAGGCACAAGGGCCATGTCGTTGGGATAGTCCTCTGCGCCAAGGAGCGCTCCGAGGATCGAAGGCGGGCGGCGATGGAAGTATTCATATGTCTTGTACACTGGGGT
Organism: Plenodomus libanotidis; assembly: GCA_022609195.1. Taxonomy (NCBI): domain Eukaryota; kingdom Fungi; phylum Ascomycota; class Dothideomycetes; order Pleosporales; family Leptosphaeriaceae; genus Plenodomus; species Plenodomus libanotidis. Next base: position 17,833 of record JAGKQA010000025.1, read on the forward strand.
CGAGGAGCCTTCGTTGAGTAGAAGCGAGTTCCAGGGCCGAATGGTGAAGAGGTCGCAAGGTATGCGGGTCGAAGAGCGCGCCAGGCTGGAGGACGAAGACGGTTGGGAAGCTCGGCTTGGGGAGGAGATTGAAGGCAGTAGTACTTCGTCTTCTTCTTCTTGGGGCGCTGTGGTGAGCCTGACCGTCCTCGACGCATCTCTAGATAGCGAAAGGACATGATGGGACTGGTTGAAGATCCACTCGTCGCCCAGGAACAGCATGCGCGCCGTCAGACTCGCCAACAGGCGCGGGGACGCTATAAGCGTGAAGCGCAGAGGGCTGACGACGTCGAATAGCAGGCGCCACAGCCAGTTGCTATCCTCGTTGAAGATTATGTCTTTCTCACTGGCGCCTCCAAGGCGACGCGGTGTAGGCTGAAAAGGGTCTGGACTGTAGCCGTAGTGCCCGCTGCCATCGCCACGGCGATACAAGCCCACACCGACATCGCTGTTATTCATGGTGGGACCGGCTTTTTCGACGACTAGTGTCAGGCTCTTGACGTATGGGGAGAGGTTGTTGTCTTGGATGAAGGGTAGGAGGGGAATGGCGGAGGGTATCTTTGACTGTTCGGCTTGCATTAGATCATGCCGATCCAGATACCACACTGCGTTGCGGAATAGAAGAGGCAGCACGGTGGCGCGCCATGGTCTGTTCACTAGGGAGACAGTCTTGAGGGGCTGTGATTGTAGCTCGGATGCTCTTAGGAAATCGCCATGGGGCTGGTCATGGAGTCGCAGGTCCGAGGGCGCCGGTCCGTCGAGGAATGTGAAGATACTGGCGAGCAGTTCGGCTGGAAGAGAGTCGACGGTCATAGGCAATTGCTCCGCAGTGGAATAATTCATATTTTGGTGTCCGGCAGAGGATGAGGGACTCGTTGATTCCTAAAGCGCGGTCACCACTTCTCGTACTTGGCCAGAAGCGCCCAGATGGCCAGGTCTATCTCTAGGAGGCACATAGAAGTTGTCGTCTCTTCTCGGCAACTATCCAGTCCGACGTCACCGGAGATATGATCAAAGTCTCCGTGGTATCCCTGTTCCCGAGGCTTCGGCTCCACTGTCTCTGTCGATCCTCTCCGGTCTGTCAGGGTCGACAACGCGGGGGCGGGGCAGACTTGACCGCTGCGACTCAATGGACCAACACTGTCTCGAGGGGGACTGCCATCTACCAAGCTATGGTAAATTACAACAATTGCGCCATTGCCAGCGAAAGGCGACGCGGATAGGCTACCGATCCTTGGGCTCATGGACGTCAGTACATACGAATACACATAGTACATACAATATCCTCCCCTTCCTCTTCGCTCTTCCCAGAATATTATAGTGCAACAGTTTCTCAAAACTATTATGGAAACACTTAAATGCACACTTCACTTGCCGGAATCCGAGGCACGAGCCTATTAGGCGCAGGGAATCCCACAACCCGACTCTGATATGTTGCACCTCCTCTTTCATACCAGAGTAGTCACATCTTCCGCGCGTCCACAAGGCACGCAATGGCCGCACTCCTCACAATACCCTTCATCAGCAAACTCGGCCCACAGTCATACCTGACCAAGCGCATTGCAGTCCCACTTCAGCCAACCTCACCCTTCGCAACGCAGGTAGACCCCCCAGACCCCCCCGGGCTCCCAGACCCCTCACCGGTCTAGGCCTCTCATTTGCCTGTTTCTACCATGCCACTTGGTCCCGCACAGCTATCCCATGTTTCACCCCTCCCCGTCGCGGCAGAAGTGAAAACGCGCGGGGAAGAAAGCCTGTTGTCTTTTAGCTCGTAGGGTGTGCACTTACATAGTAGTCGCTCGGTAGGCTGTGACGTACAAATGGACTGTTATAGTATGCACACCGTGGTTGGCATGGAGGGGTTTGAGGGGCAGATAGCTATAAGTAGGTAGAGGTGCTTCCGCGTCGAACAAGGTGTGTAACATTGTCCACCAGCCGTCTTTCGGTAGACTGAGCAACGTCTGTACTGTTCACTCGAAGCGCAAATAAGTATGGCAGCCTACAACAAGAAAAATCACCAGCGTCCACCCTTCAGGGCGGAACACCTTGGCAGCCTCCTCCGCCCACAAAAGTTGGTCGACAAGCGTGTGGCTCTTGACGGCCAAAAGGCCCTCGTACGTGACCCCTTTCGATAAACAATCTTGAGAAGGTGGCAATTACAAAATGTGCGGGCATAGTATGGCAAGTATCGACTGACAAATAAGCCGGATAGGTCATCGCCAACGACAAGGAGCTGCACTCGATCGAGGACCAAGCTATCGACGAGATTATCAAAGAGCAGCTAGACCTCGGTTTCCACGCTGTCAATGATGGGGAGTTCCGTCGACACCAATTTTGGGGGACTTTCTTCCCTGCGCTGAAGGGCATGGAAGAGATTGAGAATCCACCTCTGGAGATGTTCAGGCTCTATGTGCCTGACCTGGCTGCCTTCAGTAAGCTCCGATTCGGCCTCGCAAGATGCGAGGTAAGAGAAATCAAGGCTGAGCTGACCATCTTTATTTAGCTGAGGCTGGCCACAAGCCCGGAGAGTCGATTGTGTGCGTAGGAAAGATCGAGCATGCCGGGAGCCAATACGTGGATGACTGGAACTATCTGAAGAAGCGCTTGCCAGCCGAGTATGTGAAAGGTACGTGAATTTGACACCAATCCCGAACCTGTGAGATATGAAGACTGACGCGCCCTTGCAAAGAGGCCAAATTAACTCTACCGGCCCCCGAGTGGTATCATCTTAGATACCAGGCTGGCCACGCATACCCCAAAGATGTATATGCGAACGACGAGGAGTATTTTGCCGATATCGCCAAGGCGTACCAGGCTGAGATCAAGATTCTGTACGAAGCAGGCTGCCGCAACGTCACGATTGACGATCCCAACCTGGCCTGTAAGCTCTATGAAGTCTAGAAGCCCAAACTCCTTATATCAATGACTGACCACACATAATCTCGACTCCAGACTTCTGCTCCGAGAAGATGCTCCAAGGCTTCAAAGACGCCGGGGAGGACTCCGAGGCCCTGCTTGACAGATACATCAAGCTCTACAACGACTGCCTCGCAGGGCGGCCTGATGACTTCCACGTCGGCCTCCATCTGTGCCGAGGTAATTTCGCATACAGTCGCCACTTCTCAGAGGGCGGTTATGACCGCATCGCTAGCAAGCTTTTCAACGAGATCAATGTTGATACGTACTTCCTCGAGTACGACACGGAGCGTGCGGGCGGCTTCGAGCCTCTGAAGGAGCTGCCGCCGTACAAGAACGTTGTTCTGGGTGTGATAACCAGCAAATTCCCTAAGCTTGAGGACGTGGAGCAGATGCGCGAGCGGGTGTTTCAGGCGGCGGATTTCGTGGCCAAGGGCGCGGGCGAGACGCGAGAGGAGGCGTTGAAGAGGATCGGGGTGAGCCCGCAGTGTGGGTTTGCTAGTCACCACCTGGGCAATAGCGTCACCAAGGAGGATATGATCGCGAAGTTGAAATTGGTAAGGGAGTTGGCCGATTCTATTTGGCCTGGCGAGCCATGAGAAAGTCATGCGAGGCGTCCGGCAAAGGCTGGTCTGCGAAAGCCCGAGAGTCAGTAGTTGGTTTTCAACGTTCGTGTCACTTGCTAAGGAGTAACCAGAAAAGCTGGCGGTGCGAGTGTGCTGTAGCGTTCAGATATGAGATCGTCCTCCAGCTTATTGTAGGTCCCGAATAAAATGCTTGCGCCGTATTCCATGCGCCTGGTGAAGCGTAATGTCGGTATGAGAGCGACGAAATAGCTGTCTGCTTTTCGGATGTTCGAAATCTCATTGAGTACGAAAACCTCCTGCGTGTGGTGCGTCGTCTTGCAGGGCTACCACGACTGCCAACTTCGGAAGCAACGCCAACTGTGAAGGAAATCCTTTGATATACCCGTGAGATACCAGAGGAAAATGTCCATATCCAAATGGCTCGAATCCAACATATCTAGCCAGCCCAAATTGTGCCACAATGCGAATGCAAATGCCAATGCTTTCAATATTGCCAGGCCCCCGAGTGACCGCACAAAGGCGAAAGTATGGGACGAGCTCAGCCCGCCAAAAACACAAAACGCCATGCCCTTGTTTCGAACGCCCTGCGATGCACATTGATTCCTAGCCCCAGCCCAATCACTTCTTCTACAATAGCCCCTAACCATTCTCTACCTGTCTCCGTGGCTACTCGCCTTGTCACTCTCGTTGTCGTCGTCACTAGCATCATCTCTAGCGTCCACATCGCTTTCGTCAATGTCTTGCGCCTTCTTCCGCTCTTCCTCGGTCATCTCGCGCCACGTACTGAGAGAGAGCATCACAAAAGCGACGATGATCATGATGCCACCAACCATGGCAGCAAAGCTGGGCGGTTGGCCGGTAAGAAACCAGTCGCTGAGGGCGACGATGAAGATGGTCAGAAGCGAGGCAACCGAGCTCAGGACGGGCGAGGTCAAACTGATAAGGACGAGGAAAGATCCCGCAAAGGTGGCGTTCATCACGACGGACAGGAACAACCACCAGGCAGTCGCACCCGTCGGAAGGGCAAATTTCTCGAGTCCGGAGATCTGCAGAAGTGGTAAGGGGAACCAGAGTACGAGGAGGGTGAAGCAGCCGATACAGCTTCCAACGGTATTGGCAAAGATCATGCCTCGGCCTGGACTGCAGCCCTCCGGTGGACATGCGTAGCGCTTGTACAAAACCTCGTACAGTCCATAGAGAACCGAGCCTACGCCGATGATGATGTTTCCCAGAAAGCGATTGCTATCGTCTCCTGATTGCGCGGCATCGGCGTCGGGAGGTGTTCCAGGTACATTCGGTTTGGAGTCCCCGTAGGCCACAATAAGCACGCCCACGATAGCAATGATGACGGCGAAGGCCTTGTCAAGACGAAAACGCTCCTTGAGTAGGGGTACTGAGAAGGCGTAGGCGAAGAAAGCGGAGCAGTTGTAGATGGCGGTCAGATCGGAGGGAGTGGTCATGTCGACAGCGATATACCAGGTGAGTCCGGCGATTGTGAGGGCACTCGTGATGCAGGCAGTACAGTAAATCATGTAGCGGACGGGGCTGCGAGCTTGATGGTAATGGGGCACCTCGAGTGTCTGGCCCTGGACCATCTGGGCGGTGGTGCGGACAATCCAAACATGCTTCTTCCAGAAGACGGGCCATGGCATGTCGCGCTTCTGCAGGCGCAGGATCAGAAGCTGGGCGGGCCATAGCATGGACCAGCTGCCATGTGTCAGATACAGCATGCAGTATGCCTTGTTCCATCCCAGTTCATGTTGAACGTAGGCGGCCAGCTCGGTCTGGACGCAGAAGGAGACGAGCGAAATGACGAGGAAGACGGCGGCATATGTGTACTTCTTGCGAGCGGCCAGGCGCGCATTGGTAGCAGGCGAACGACTTCGAAGAGTGGTCCTTCGCGAAGAAAAGGCGGCTTGGCGAGGAGTGCCTCCGACGCTGAGCGAAGATCTGGAGTGTGTAGAGATGGGGCGCGAGGTGTGGTTCGCAGCGGTTGGGATTCCTGAGTAATACGAGTTCTGGTAGGAGCGGCCGCGCTCGGCATGGGCGTCGTCGTAGTCTTCTTCGAAGTCTCGTTCGGGCTCGTGGTTAGGGTCGAGGCTCGCGGCATCGGGAGTGCGCACGTTGGAGTCGCGTTGTTTGTGCTTGGAAAGGAGTGGTTTGCCTGAAGGCGTGGCGTCCCGCAGCGAGTGTTTGCGCTCCGCCATGGTGAGTCTCGATGTCGTGACAGTGAACGGAGTGCGGAGGTTGTAGGACAGCGAGGTGTAGGATTATTGTAGATCGTAGGATCGTAGGATTGTGGGCATGCGAGTCACAAGTTGTCGTCGTTATTATCGAAAGAGTGAATGCGTTCTGGAAAGGCGAAAGGAACGAGGCTGAGATGATGCCTGAGTAGTAGGCTGCGCCATATAGCCTCAGAGGAGCGAGGAAAAAGGAATGATCGAAAGTATAGTAGAGAAGGGTGAGATAGGCTGAGTAGTACTCCGTAGAGGTCCCCTAGTGGTGTCGATGTAGGCTTCGAAGAAGGTGACGGGTAGACAATTTTAGAATGGGAAAGTGTCAAGGTTGCCAGTCACTTCTCACATGTGCAGCGAGATTTGGATGACCATGTGTCGTTTCAGCGGTCGTACTTCCGTACTTCAGGGTCCTGATCCCCCTAACCCCCCGCTAGTGTGGGGGCCCGAAGCCCCACAAGGGGTTCGGAGGGGGGAGGGCTCAACTACTTTGGTATTGATTGCGTGCATGTTCGAGTGGTCATGCGTGTGAACCTGGCTTGTCGACTCCACTGTCTTCATATCACTATCACGAGTCACGATGTCAACCAGAGGACGCGTGACAAGTGCACGTCGGAGCCACGTAAAAACTTGTGAAGGCAGAAAGTATGCCGTTGCAATCATGGTTGTCCGACACCAGACATTATCACCGGGCTTATCGTCGCCATCACCGCATGCTCCTACGCATTGCTGGCACACGACCATGGTGTCGACGCGCTAGCGCCTCCCAGACTGTCTACCGTACTCCAGAGTCCCAGCACGCAGAACATCACGCCGACAATGAACAGCCCGATGTTGGTCACCAATCCCACCACCATCTTCCAATTATTGGTGTACTGACCTCGGTACAAGAAGAGCCACATTAGCCCCGGGATGCCGTACGAAAACCACGACACAAAGAGCGCAGCCACCAGACTCAGTAGGCTGTTGAACACCGGGATCGATTCGGCGATCACGAATGCCAGTCCCCACAAGCCCAGCAGGAGCAGCAGCCAGCTCACTGTGCCCAGCATAGTCCGCCGTACCACATGCTTGGTCTTGCCGAATATCTTCATGAAGATGAGCTTGCCCGCCACGTGCGCATAGATGACGCCCGCAATCACGATTGTCGGCAGAGCGATGCCCCAGATGATCTTGCGCATCAAAACAGTTCCCGCGGCTGACAGCGCCGGAGACGGCACATCCGGCCCCACAAACAGATAGATGACGATTGCCGCGAGCAGGTACAGCATCGTGTCCAGGAACTGCAGCGCAGCAAGCGCTTTGGGCCAGTCCGCCTTGTTCTTGAGCTCGGCCATGACTGTGAAGAAGCACGAGTGTGCGCAGAACGCAATCGCAATGTTGGTCACCGACAGGAATGCCGGCGCGAACCCCAGCTGGCGCGTGATGTCAATCGATGTGCTGCCGATTGGTTTCTCGATCGCTACATCCACAATGGTAACGATTACCGCCGTGAAGATGGACAGCGTCGACGCCATGCTCATGTACGATGTGTACTGAAGCGTTCGCGGCGTGTTCAGTACGAAGAATACGAGCAGTCCAATGCCTGCCCACATGACTGTGCACTGTTCGACCTATACGTCAGCTTAGTTCTCTTTTACTTGGGTGGGAAAATTACTGACCTGCGAGCTGTCCGTCAGGTTGTTAAGCGCGATCGTCCATGTCAGCAAGTGACTGGCCATCACAAACACCATGAAGATGCACTGGCCCCAGCCCAGCATTTCTCGACAGATGAATCCCCATCGAGGTCCCCACAGCGTCCTCGCCATCACCTCGCCCGCGTCGCCAAAGGACTGGAGGTCTGGATACTGCCGGCAGAATTCGCCGAACACGAGCCCCGAGTAACCGGATAGCATCGCAATGACGATGATTGTTACGATGCCCGGAACAAGACCCAGCGTGGCCAGGACACTCGGCAGCGATAGGATTCCTAGCGACACCGTTTCTGCCACGAGCACTATGGCTGCCTTCCTGTCGTTGTGGTTTAGCACGTGATCCGATGTTGTTGGTAGGAGGCAATGCGACCTACCACCATGTGAGCGTGTGGTAGTTGATTTCTTCGCCCTCTTCTCGCGCCAAACTTGGCGTTGTCTTCTCGTCCTCAGGGGCTTCTGACCCGTCCGGCCTCTTCTTGTTCGATGTTCCTGATGCGTTCGAGCCCGTCTCGAGATCCAGCGCCCTCGCTGGGTCTATTGCCGATGTCGTCATTTCGCACCTCGTCTTGCCGATCTCGACTTGAAATGCTGAACTCGAGTCTCTCTGTCTACCTGGCCGCTCTAACGAATTGACCGAGGTTATGTTGCGGCGTTGGCTGGAAAGGAGCGAGAGAAGCCCTATTGTGTCGACGGAAGATCGAAGAGCGAAAGTTGGTGTGGTGCAGGTGCGAAAGTTTTGGCAAGATCGAACGTTTTCAAGACATCTGATTCATATATAAAGCTCGGTCCAGGCGGGCGTGGTCATGGCGATGAATAATTATCTTGGTCGCCGCGATCGGATGGAATGGGGGCGCAAGAGCTGCTAGAGCTGCTCTCCTTTCCACTTGCCGTCACTGGCTCGCCGCATGATCAACTTTTCTACCCACAAAATATCCTGGCTACGTGTGCTTTGGGGCTACGCTGACCCTAGTCCGGATTGCGATAAAGAGGTACCTTGGGGCGACGAGGCCCCAGCGCCGGAGCTGTGTCAGTGAGGCTATTCCTGGCGGCCCTGCACGCCCAATTAGGAAGTAAGCCCAAGTTTTGATGGACTGCGTCAAGGTTAGTCTTCCCATACCCCAGATTTCCCCCGGAATTGCTTGCATCGACGATGGCTTCCTTTCTTAAGCCGCTGGTTTCCTTTCCCTTGAAGGCGTCGAGGACTTGCAGATCACGGTTCGAGCCGGTAAAGGGCCACGGAAACACTGGGTCCAGCAGGTGAAGTCTGGCGAATTTCGTAACTTTTACGTGATGAAGGCTAATTTTCATGGAATTTGTGGAGCTCCCGAGGTCGACTCGCAACTGGTGATCCTTGCGAGCCAGCTACATAGTACTGTGTAGCAGCCCGCCACCTCTGCTGGGTTTGATCTTTCGAGCCTTGCGACATTCGGCAGCCTTGGGCTTGGCAACACTGTTTTGTCAATGTAACAGCCGGGGCCTGAACTGTCAAGGCCCGAAGCCATGCACGACCATTGCCGATCTCATGGTAATTAACTATTCAGGTTGCAGCAACAACAAGTCGCGAGACACCGAAACAGTCCGCCACCAACACTTTTTGACGTAGTTATTCAATCACTAATGAAAATTCAATAGTAATCGCCTCAGGATCAGAATTGAAGGGATATTCTGAGTCTGCGTAGAATAATTCGATAGATATTTGGTGGTGAGTGATTGAAATGAAGGTAGACTTTGCCGCAGGCCCGTTTTGGTATCTCACGACTTGTTGCTGCAACCTGCTTCTCCACCAGCGTCTGTTGACAGTGAGTACGTGCGCAACTTAAGGTTTTAGAGATTATGTGATAGCGTACCGAGCCCCTGGCGTTCATGGCACACAGCAAGGCACAGCAGAAGAGATCGTCGGTTCAATGCAATTGCCCTTGTGCGTCCTTTCCCTTGAACTTGCATCGATCAGGGTCCACCACAGACCCCGTGGGGTCAAGGGGTTGATCGTGGCTGGCTTTGGCATGGATGCACAACTTATTAATCATTATGCCTGGTGCCACGTTGTGAATTCTCTTAGGGTAGTCATGATCTAAACTTCTATCAGTGCTCGTGGGAGAAACAGCTTTACCACTCGTGCTCACGCCCTTCATCACTGTCAGCTTCAGCGATCTCCTCTCCTTCTTCTTCTTCTTCGTCGTCTTCGTCGTCTTCGTCTTCTTCATAGTCATCCTCATCCTCATCCTCCACATCGGAAGAGTCAACGTCGGATGGCTCATCTTGAAGTGCATTCTGCCTTTGCAAGAGGTGCTCAGGAATCCGCCCTTCCCAATACTTCCACGTATCGGTAACAACAACATACTCAACCACATCTCCATCCCCATGATGCTGCCACGTGCGCCCACCCAGCTTGCTCGGACCGCTCCATCTCCATTCCTCTAGCTGCGTTCTCTCAGCACTCAAATACCCGCCATCACGAACATTCAATGCCCATTTCTTGTTGCGTGCCACGATCGCATCCATTTGGGGCTTTTTCCACGCTAGGGTCTCATATTCGACCCTCAGCTCCCGCAGGCCGGGCGGGCCATTGAAGATACGTAACCATTGTTGGCTCATCTTGAGCGGATGATTGCTCTCCCACCACCACCAGTCCGAGTATCTGAATGTGATGGTGAGTCTCGACGGTCTGAAGTTGTCATTGTTGAAGATGTCGTTGAGTGAACGGCCGTGCTCGAGCCAGTACATCTGCGTGAAGAAGCGGACTTGCGCAAGGTCACGAACTTGGGTCTCGTTGAGGTTGTCGAAGAAGCTTTGGCAGGCTATCGAGCCTGTGCGACCTCGCGGTCCACGGTCTGATGTTGGCCGTCGTTAATAATGTCGACTCCACACACAGTGATTCTAGACGAGCATACCGAACCAAAAGGCCCATTCCACTTCTTCCAGAAAGACCGTCTGTCCCTCGATGTATGCCAGCTTGCAAGCGCGGAGAAGAGAGCTGCTGGTCGTCTTGGGTCCCTTGAAGCCTGGGCGATACCAATATGAGTCCTCGGGATAGGCTGCGTCGTCGTCCTCGTACTGCACGAGAGAATAGGCGAACACTTTGTTACGGATCTCGCCTGGCAGGATACTGAATAGCGGCGACTGTCTTTGATCGTGGCATGTCAACAAGTTGAGGCTGGAGTTGAGGGATGCCATAGCTGCTTATGTGCGTGAGGCGCGCTGCCAGAGACAAGATGAAAACTGATCAAGGCAGGATCAATGAGGTTCTAGGAATTGTGTGGGAATTCAATTTCATGCATCTGCCAGAAAGGAACATCCACTGTTGATTACAGCAGCTTGGGGTATAAGTCAATCTAAGAAGATACGCAGGCAGGAGAAGTGGGGCGGGCTGCTGCCTGGAGGGTGATGTGTCCGACGGCCAAAATGATTTGGCGCTGTGCCTCTCGGAACAGCGCCTAGAGTATACTTAGTTACCCAGTTGCCATTGGCTCCGTTATCATGCACACAAGGACATTTCGATGTCTCTAGGTACTAACCCAACCATAAACCACAGCATGCAGACTTCTGCTGTCGCGATACCAGGGCTGGAATGCTGTGGAAGGAGTTCAAGTTTGTGTAAATGGCCCACCTACTTGATGTTACTATTAGCCATGAGTAGGACACTCTTTCTCGAGAAATGACAATTTCGAGATTGACGAACCCTCAATGAATATTCTATTAAGAGGCGTGCATGAACAGGCCGATTGCATGTCGGATTCACGGGTTCCTGTATTCGTGGCACATATTCGGAATTGCTCTCTTCCAAGGTTGCAGACCTTCGGATGCCCTCCTCATCGCACTGCAAATGACTGCCAGACAAACAAGCCCGAGGCAGCCATGTGATTCGCGGTCCTATTCTTGTGTCGTTCCTCCAAAGAACATTCAGTTTGGACTACGACGAGTTACCCTTGACAGGTGCGTCTGACTCTAAGTGCTCCAGAGCACCCGGCTCCATTGGGTCAACACCCCAGCGCATAGTCTCAACGATGTCCTCCGCCGGTCCCGCAAACCAACGATGTGCCCATAAAACCCAGGAGCCCACGGAACCAAGGCCAATAATTCCCACGGCTACCACGGTGTAGTTGAGGGTTTGAGATGTAACAGGATTCGAGGTTGGCAGACAGAAGACAACCGTGATGAAGGCGATCCACATACAAGCTACCGCCGCTACTACGCGAGACCAGGCGCCCAAATTGAATGGACCTTTCATAGCCGCGAAATTTCGGCGCCATATCAGTCCTATCAGGATGGGCAGACCATATGATATGTACAGGCCGATGGTTGCGATTGATGTGGCTGCTGAGAAAGCTACTGCTGAGCCAAGAGACGGGAGGGCCAATATGAATGAAAGAGTCGCGGCGAGCCAGATTGTGCGAATCGGCGAGCGGAATCGATCATCGACTTTGTGGAAGAAGGATGGGATGCCGCCATCTCGAGAGAATGCAAACATCATGCGACTGTTGCTGGTCATTGAAAATAGGCCACAGTGCCAGACGCAGACTTCCAGTTTTCGAACCGGTCAGCGAAAGCAAGAAAAACAAATGCTGACTGTAGCTGGATTTGTGGCAGTAGTACTTCAGAGTTTGACTCACTCATAATTATAGAGAAGACCGCCAGCGCTCCATTTCCACCAAATACGTCCACTAGAATCTTGAGGACAGGCTGGGAATACTCGTTGTCGAGAGTATCAGCAAAGTTCTGAATGGAAAATAGGAAAGCTATGATACAAGTCAGCCAACACACGGATTACAACCAACATTATTGCTTGTGATATACCCAGCAGCACAAAAAGTCCAAACAAAGCACTAAATCCCACGCTCGAAATCACCCCAATGGGAGCGCTCCAGTCGGCATTGCGGGTTTCCTCTGACAGATGGGCGGAAGCATCAAAACCGGTCAGCGTATATTGGCTCATTAGTGAGCCACAAACTGCGATGTAGGCTGGACTTGCTCGAATGCTCCAACCTATGCCCTCAAGCCCTGTGCCATCATAAAATGTGCCGAACACAAATTTCCCTGACTGAAGTGTGGGCGCTTTGGCGAGTACCGCGATCGCAATTGCAGTGACACCGACGCTATGCAATAGAATGGAGAAGTTGTTCAAGTGTTTGAGAAGATGCACACCGAAGGTGTTCACCATGGCATGGGAAACAAGTACTGCTGCGTAAACGCCTATTGTTTGCGCAGCCGTTCCTTCAAATCCCGGGTGCTTGACCTTTACTGCCACCGTAATCAAGCCAGCCAGGCCAAAGCTGATTCCTGTCGTTACGGCCACTTGTCCCAGTAAATTGAACCAACCGGTCAGCCATGCAGCGAATGGACTCCAGCGAGGCGGTCTTTCCGAAGCATCAGCATCAACTTGAAAGCGAATCGACAATTGGCATCTTCACCCGAGCATGCTTCTTCTATATGAAATCGAGCCCCAAAAGTCAGTGGTACTTACGCGAGTAGAGCTGCCCAGTAATATGGCCCACCCGCCGTGGGAATAGCAGATACGATCTCAGCCATGGCCAGGGCCACGAGCATTGTGAAGAAGGACACCAAGATCCAGCCGACGCTCATGACTCCGGGACCTCCTGTGTTAAGTCCATAGCTGAAGAGTGTTGTGATTCCTGTGATCACCGAGATGATGCTAAATGACACCCCAAAGTTGTGTGCCAGGCCCCAGTCTCTTCGCAGTTCCTGTTTGTAGCCAAACTGGGCGAGACGGTCTTCATCGTGGCCACTTGGTGCTGTTATTGTCGCAGATGGCTGGCTCCCAGGTCTGGCGGCGTTCATCATCAGTCGTTCCTCTGCGTTGTGGATGAGTTCGATGTGGGCGAAAGCCGCTATGATCGGTCTCAAAATGGTATCACTCCTTGACTCCTGGGAGAGTATTTACCTCAGTTGATAGATCTCGAAGCCCGATACAGGAAGCAAGCTTATGGTTCAGATAAGCTTACGGAAATTCATCAAGATTGTGGCTGATGTTGTGGCCGGGGCTGCGCTCCGGATTGGGAAGAACGCAGATATTGCGGCCCTGCAGGCCAATCAAGCCCGAGACGAGGGGAGCATGACCACAAGAACCTTATCTACTGCGTCCGAACTACTTACGAGACAGACTGCTACAGACTTCCGAGGTTGCTTATTTGTGTGGGAAAGCACCACACTTGTCGCATGGGTGTAGAGAGGGAGGGCTAAGTGGTGACCGCAATGCGCAAGAGAGTCGCCCTGATCTGTGCCGCAGTATAAGCATGTCAGTAAGTGCAATACATTTCCAGGACTTGTTCCACTCAGTACAATTTGCCCATGTCTGGAAGCAGAAAACATTAGTTCCATGTAACCTGCAAGTACGTAACAAGGTCTGTATGTACGCTCATTTTATACGCGAATGTCTGCCAGCGTTCTCAATATTGAACTCGGTCTGACTGCTATCCTTCAAGTTCCCAACTTCGGTAAGAAATGAACTAGATACTGACGTTTGGAGCGAGAAGTTTCGGTCGTCCACGAATGTCCTACACTCTCTGCTGTGTTACAACGTCTTTGCAGCACACCTAGATGCGGACGTGAGCATCACAGAACACCTTGGTTGTGCCCAAAGCCCCGGAGGAGATTATGGTCTTTTACGCGAGGTGAAGGTACGTGTAGGGTTCGAAATGGAGCTGGTTACTATATCTACGGCTTCGTCATCTAGGGCCAAGACGCTTGGACACGTGGATCGTAGGCCATAGCATCGAGGGCAAGCAGCGGGATACGGAGGCCGGGCACCCTATAGCTCAGCAACACGACCCCGGTATTCAATAACGCTTTCATCTGCTGGTCTTTTGTTCGGAACAAACCACAACCCTTGGACCCACTCAATCACAAGAGCCTCCTCGGCACAGATGACCATTGGTATCGTTCCACTTCCGAAATGTGAGACCTGCCTGGCTCGTAGCGCAGGCTCCCTGAGCTTCTGCGTCGAATTCCATTGGCGGTCTCATTGAAAACAAGCCCTACAATGATCCAAATGATCAATCACGAGTACGGGTATTCATTTGGATGGCGATGTCCGGAATACAAAGTCGAGTACAGCCTGGATTTCTGGCTCGCTGAGGAACACTGGTTCTCAATCTGTTCCTGATATCGACACTATCTGAAAGTGAGAAAGGAGACTGGAGGCTTGGGGGCATACTGTGTCTGCGAAACAGAGACCGACGCTTGTTACCGGGTGGGTTGCTTCCGCACAAGAATGGATTTGTGCGCACCTGATAGTTCTGCTCAGATCCTGCGAGACTAGGAGAGACAATCCGTGCACATTTTGTAATTTGAACAGCTGTCAGCGTGTCATGTTGTTCGTGGCGCAAAGGCTCTCTAGCTCCGCGTCTGTAGGCCGTGCTGGAAGGATCCCTCTATGTAAGGTCATAAAAACCATACTCGCTGGCGCAGTGGTTGGCTATAATACATGATACCGAGCAGAAGTCGCATTCAATACGTATAAGTTCGATAGCATTAGGACACTGCATTTCGCTCACTGCACTAAGATTACGATTAGCATGGTTTGAACTTAGCACTATTTAGCAGCAAGGGCTTGGTGATCTTATATGCAGCAGTGTAGGTCCAACATGTTGAAGATTGAACCGAGGGGACGCTCTAGTCGCAGACTCCATACTTGCTTCGCTAGCTCAAACTGCTTGAAGGAAATAAATAGTGCTCGGTAAGTCTATTGACCTGGGCTAGACAGGTGTGCTGCAACTGGTTTCACGCATGGTACATTACATAGCTAGGTATCTAAATGCTCAGAGTGGCGTACAGGCTGGAGAAAGATGCACAGGTTCAGGGCAGCAATGCAGGAAAATTGTTGCGACGATTCCCAAGGTCGCAATGCTACCAGGAGGCACAGTAATCTTATAACTTACTGTGCTGACCCAATTCTGATCGTCAAACTCTAACTAATCATTCGAAGGTTCACGATCCTTGATTGTGAGGTGACATGTTCGTGGCTGCTGACCAACCGCTGGTCAGCAGCGGGGTCTCTCATAGCCTATATTTAAGCAAGAACAGCCATGTAGTCCTTCTCTTGCGACCGGCCTTTTCATGATACATGTCTTTTTACCCTGATTTGAAAGTCTAGAACTTACAAGATCACCGTGTGTAATTTAATTTCAGTCATACATCACAATGTCTGCCGAACGTCGCTGGGACCAACGCCGCTTCCGACTCGAGGAATCATGCACGCAGAACAACGGCCGACGAACCATTTTCATCGAGCACATGACTCCTGGGACCACGGTGCCAATTCACTACCATGAACACTTCTCTGAGACCTTTGATCCTCTGTCTGGATCTATATCTGTCTACGCCTCCCCCGAGCCCCACAAGTCCGAAGAAACGTGGATACAGAACGCCTCGCTCACCATATTGGAGCCGGGTCACAAGGCCACAGTGAAGCAGGGGGAATATCACAATTACGTCTCAGGTGCAGATGGAGACATGGTGTTGAGAGTCGTTGTCGAGCCAGGGTGGCCGGATTTCGAGAAGTTGTTGATGGTTATGAACGGCCTTGCGGAAGATGGAGAGCTAGAGAAATTGGGCAACAGTCTTGAACTCATGGCAGTGATTATGGACCTGGGCAATGCAAAGGTCATAGGTCCAACTAAGGGTGTGCTGGACCAGGTCTGCGAAGAGAAGAAAGAGGAGGTCGAAGCCCTGAGGAGCCGGCTCCTGAGCAAGTATGACAAAGAAGAGAGTCTGGCAAAGCTGTTGTCAAAGGACTGGCTGCATTCACATGAAGGCTCTCGGAACGAATATTGACCTACTATAAACTTTTCCACCAGTTACTGTGTTGCGATGAAATCAATCAGACTTCCCCGGTCCCATTGTTCGAATGAAATACAGCACACTCGTCCAGGCAACAAGTACTGACAACTATCTGTCTAACACAACTAAGAATTGGGCGCACATTAGAACAAAGGCTAGTGGCAAACGCACCTTTTTACGATTGAAACATGCCTCGCACGCTAGCACGCCTGTGGGAGCGTGTTTGTCACTGGCTGACTTCCATCAGCGCCGAGCCTCTACCGAAATATGCTTGCCTGTTACAGAAGGCCGTTCCGTCGCCAAGCTCTACATCTGCCTAAGCATCGCCAAGAGTTGGTGAAATGGAGGCGGGCAATTTCAATTATCGGATCTCAAGATAAGGCTGCGCAACGTCAGCGCCAATATACCACGATGTCGGCGTTTCCGTATGATAAAGCTCAACACTGGTTGCTTTTGCGGTTCGTCGTCCCTCGACGAACTAGACGCTGCCTACAATTCTCTTTTTGTGCTGATCCGGCCACCCCCAGAGAAAGATGTGGTCTATCAAACAGTCGTTGCTTGCGTCGGTGCTCGCAGTCCTCGCTTTTGCTCAGGAAGACACGCTCATCAGTCGGCGCGTAAAATCCAAATCTAATCGCTTTGCAAAGCGAGCAGATGGCTTCGCCAACGACACGGGAAACTTCGAGCTTTCGTTCTACCACGTCAACGATGTGCATGCTCATTTTGATGAGTTCTACACCTCAAATGGAAACAACTGCACGGATCGGTCGAGAGGCTGCGTGGGGGGCTATGCAAGAGTGAAGACAGTGCTTGACCAGTCGCGGCCGACCAAGGAGAACAGTCTTTTCCTTGACGCAGGGGACGAGTTTCAAGGGACGCTTTTTTACAATTTCTACAAAGGCGAGAAGACTGCAGAGGTCCTGAACCAGATCGGCGTCGACGCAATGACGCTTGGGAACCATGAGTTTGACGACGGCGACGATGTGCTCGGGGAGTTCTTGGCGAATCTGACGTTCCCGATCGTGTCAGCCAACATCAGGTCGAGCCATCCGGTCCTGAACAGGACTATCCAGCCTTACACAGTCTTCGATCAGTACAAGGTTGCAGTCATTGGTGTTACGGTGGACTCGAGCACTCTTTCCAACCCATCGAATTTAACGACCTTCTCCGACCCCATTCGTTCAGTTCAGGATACGATCGACATCATCCACACAGCCACCGATATCAAACGCATAGTCGCCTTGACACATATCGGCTACGACCAGGACATCCTTCTTGCCCAGCAGACCACTGGCCTGTCCCTTATCATGGGTGGACATAGTCACACCCCTCTCGGGAACATGTCTTCCTCTCCTGCTGGGGCTTATCCCACCATCGTTAATAATACAGCCAATGAGGAGGTCTTTGTCGTCACCGCGTACCGGTGGGGCGAATATTTGGGCTATATCGACTTGGTGTGGGACAGTAACGACCGCGTGGTGGAGTACCATGGGGCACCTTTCCATCTTGATAACACCACAGCGCAGGATCCGGATCTGCAACGCCAGATTGTGGAGTGGAGAGCGCCCTTTGAAGAGTACGCCAACGAGGTGGTTGGTGAGAGTAGCGTGGTACTCGGCCAAGATACCTGCCAGCTCGAGGAGTGTCTCCTGGGGGACCTCATGGCAGACGCTGCGGAAGCCTATGGGAAGGGACTCGACTCGAACGTTGATTTCGCTATTATCAATGCCGGTGGAGTTCGAGCGGCCATCGATGCAGGCCCGATCACGCGTGGCGAGGTGCTCACGGCGTTTCCCTTCGGCAACTCTCTTGTCTCCTTGACACGGACTGGACAGCAAATATGGGACGTGCTCGAGGGTATCGTTTCTGATGTGAATCAAGACAACGGGCTTGCGATCACCAGTTTCCTCCAGCTCAGCTCCGGGTTGCGCATCGCCTACAACCCATCAGCCAGCGTTGGTTCGCGGCTGCAAAGTGCTCTCGTTGGCGGACAGGACATAGTCCTCGAAGAGACTTACACATTCATCACCCTTGATTATTTGGCAAATGGAGGAGACAACTTCTTCGTCCCAAGCACAGACTTTGCAGTACTTGATCTGCAAGCTGACGTTTTGGAGGCGTACATTGTCACACATAGTCCGATCAGCATCGAGGCTGACGGGCGCATTAGCGTGGTCTAGGAAGAGTGTCGAGAATAACCAATACGGCTTCTTGTTAACTTAACAACACTTAGTATTACGCATATAATTCACAATGAGAAAATGTACATGTACAGGTATCCCCTCAACGAGCGCTGTAAACGCAGTAAATACATCATTCAATTGTGAATAGACCAATACTTCAAGTGCAGTGCATTTTACTGAAGATATTGTTGTACACAAGCTCTCGTCTGAGAGAGTGCGCTTACCTGAGGTATTAGTTAACCAGAACACCTTCGGCGTGGTACATTGATGAGAACATTGGTAACAAAATGCACAGTACATATGTGAAGAACATTTTAAATAGTGTCTATTTGCGACTACAAATTTCCAGAGCTTCGGTATCTCTCGGTGGAAGTGGGGTTTGTCTCCTCACAGTGACGTTGCCGATCTCCTCCACGGGCATTGGGCCATGGCACCACAATTCTTACGTACGACCAGCCCGCATTTCCATGTTGTGAACGACGAGACTCGACCATCCTGCATTTTTGTTGGTCCATTCTACGCCGCGATCTAAAGTCAAGCACAATTCCTGCTCTTCGGCACTGTTACATGGCTCGCGTTGAACTTTTTCAGGTAGCATGAGCTGTGACGCTGCTACGATCACGAGAGCGCATGCTTTTGCCCATAGTAGCACCTTACGACCTTGCAACGCCATCCTGAACAGCGAGATGTCGGCAGACGAGGTCTCGGATGGGCTTTCGAGCAGCACTTTTCCAAACGAGCTCAGGTCACCCCCAAATACTACAAGACTTCCGGCGAGGCTGACAGACAGTGAAAGGTCCAGCATCGACCAGTTCTGCGACCAATGTCTTCAGCTCGAGCCTCGACCGCACTTCCCCGATGGTTGTCTCCTGAAAAGAAATGATGTTCAGGATGAGATCTACCAACGCATCTGTGCAGACCACGAACAGCTGCCACCTGGGAACATTCGACTGCAGCTGGGCATTTTGAAGGAACTAGCAGCTCGGATCGAAGCAAGTATACTTGATGAGGAAGTGAATGACTACGTGCGCGCCTCTCGGGCTGTATTTACTGTTTTACAAACCGTTCTTTGCTAACAAGTGTGATGACAGGAAGTTGCAGACACCATCATGGAACGCATTGGCCAGCTCGTCAGCGTACCTCAAGTGTCGGAGATTGAGTTGGCACAATTGAAGTGTCTTGTGACCTACAGACTATCTCTGCTAGGCCCAGCAACGAAACAGATTCAAATTCTGGAGAACAGGAATCTTCTCGCGGCCAGGGGAGGGTCTGGTCATCGAACGTGGGCAGGAG
This sequence comes from Plenodomus libanotidis, assembly GCA_022609195.1. Taxonomy (NCBI): domain Eukaryota; kingdom Fungi; phylum Ascomycota; class Dothideomycetes; order Pleosporales; family Leptosphaeriaceae; genus Plenodomus; species Plenodomus libanotidis. Next base: position 37,575 of record JAGKQA010000025.1, read on the forward strand.
CTCTTTATCTCGGCCAGTTCCTGTGTGCCCATACTAACCGCAATCTCACGCACGGCAAAAACATTCTGGAACTAGGAGCGGGCACTGGTTACATCAGCATTCTTTGCAGCAAATACCTCGGCGCTGTTCATGTGACAGCCTCGGAGGGAAATGAGGAGACTCTCGAGAACATGAGCGACAACCTCGCCCTGAACGAATGTGCATACAGCCCCAGCGCTTCGACGAGCAGCGGCATCAATCCAAAGCTGCTGAAATGGGGAGATTCAATTCTAGGACTGGATGAGGCCCAATGGAATAATGGGCGCCTGTTTGATCTCATCTTGGGGGCGGATATCACCTACGACCAGAACGCAAATCCAGCCTTGGTATCAACTTTACGACAACTTCTAGACCTGAACCCAGCCGCGGAAGTTGTGATTGCCGTTTCAGAAAGGAATACAACGACTTTATCCCTGTTTCGAGAATCGTGTCAACGGAAGCAGCTCAGAGTCAAAGTGCTTGATTATTCCGTCGATGTGCACGACGAGGGCGTCAGCGGAACCGGCCGAAGCAGCACTTGCGCTCCTTTTTACACCTCATCTGCACCCATACGCATTTATCGCATAGAAAATGGCATGTCCTAGTAGGACACAAAAATGCTGCTGTGAGGACAACATTCATTTTCAGGGCCTGTCCCGATCTTGTTTCATTGCAGCGGGCTTTTGCGTGTTTGCATGGGGAGATTCCTTTCTAAGGTCCGACGGCGCTCTGTGGTCTGCGCACTTGAGAGACCATTCAAAAGCAAGCGGAACAGGCTGATTCCGGTCAAGGTGAGTCGTTGCATGAAATTTTGGAGGCACATATGCCAACAGCCAGGAAATCGGTCTACAGATGCCAATCGTGGATACCTGAAGTCAGAGTTGCAACAGTTTGTGACTTGAACATCTTACGCTAGCTTCTTTTGACTTGTCACTTCAAAAGCATTATCCATGCTTGGAGCATTGCAAGACTTGAAATTTGGAATGCTTGTCGGACAGCCGCGTTTAAGTCCATTGCGTCATGAGCTATATTTTATCTGTGGAAGACGCCCCCGGAAAGAGTCGGGTTCGATTCAACAGTCCAGCCTCACATATCCGAATTCCTCCCGTGGTCCGTGGCGAACGAAAATGGTTCTCACATTGATGACGCTGGAAACAAGTTGACCCACATCGCGTGTTAGGCACGTGGTGGGTCCTGTCTCCTGAGGGATTGAAAGCCGAGGTTGTTGATGGCATACTCGGCCAGTTCCAGCAAGACATTTTTCTCGTGACTGCGCTAACGATTCCTTATATTGCCACCAGTTCATTCTTCCTGCTGGCATTGTTGTCTGTTGTAGCATTGTTTTGCACAGAACTCTGCTTCCTCGTATAGAATTATAGAACTTTGGTTTCTGGCTTTTGTGCTATTACAATATTTTTCATTGCGCCAGACAAGCTTCAACTTATTCTGCTGTCGCTTTCGCATGCATAGTCTGACCGCCTTAGTCATCTCTGAGCACATACACCACAGACGATAGAGATCGTGGCCCCTTGATTTTACTAGTCATGGACACTTTCACGCAGCCAACTTCTCAGCCAGGAGACTTCAACGCCGTGAGAAAATCCATCATCGATCTCCTCAACCAGCCAGAATACGATGACGGCAGTGCTGGGCCAGTTCTTGTGCGGCTTGCATGGTACGGACCCTCCAGAATGACTACCCGCTTGGCCTCATCAATATCGGCTGACTCTACTTATCACAGGCATTCAGCTGGCACGTATGACGCCGAAACAGGCACAGGTGGCTCAAATGGTGCCGGTATGCGGTATGAGGCCGAAGGTGGTGATCCGGCAAACGCTGGACTCCAGAATGCTCGTCTCTTCCTGGAGCCTGTCAAAGAACAGCACCCGTGGATAACATACGCTGGTGGGTACCATCTCGCAATTTACGTTCTTCAGGTTGAGTTCTTGCTGACCACGTGGCGCATAGATCTTTGGACATTGGCCGGCGTCACAGCAATTCAGGCTATGAGCGGTCCGGACATTCCGTGGCGGCCGGGCCGCACCGACTTCGTTGACGACAGCAAGCTACCGCCACGGGGTCGACTTCCAGACGGCGCCCAGGGCTCTGACCACATTCGGCACATATTTTACCGCATGGGCTTCAACGACCAGGAAATTGTAGCTTTGAGTGGCGCACACAATCTTGGGCGATGTCATACCGCCAATTCAGGCTTCGAGGGCAAGTGGGTGAACAACCCCACCAGATTTTCCAACCAGTACTTCCGCTTGCTCGTCTCTGAGGACTGGAAGCAGAAGACGCTGCCATCAGGCATTGTTCAATTTGCGGCTGTCGATCCTGATACCGAGGAAGAGCTCATGATGCTGCCAACTGACATGGCGCTCGTGAGGGACGCGAAATTCTTGCAATGGGTCAAACTGTACGCTGAAAATAAAGATGCTTTCTTTGAGGATTTCAAGAACGCTTTTCACAAGTTGATGGAGCTGGGAGTCAAGCGAAACGCTGCAGGGGACGTGACAAACACGGAAGGGTACGACAGCGCACCGAAGAAAGCCGACACGCTGGGCCGGCCTGGACAGGATCAGAATGCTGGCCAGGTTGGCCACGAGGCAGCTCCGCTTGCGAAGCAGAACGAGCAATTCAGGCAGCGGGCTAAGCTCTGAGGGAGAATCTCCGAGAACTCCTGAAGTCGGTGCCTGAAATCGACATTTGGGCAGGAGACGAAGTGAAAATTCAGCTGTAAATATCGTAGAGTCTAGATAAGAGCCAAGCGCAAGGATAGATAGACTGGACCGGATTATAGAGGCAAATATAGATCACGATTTTCATGTTAGACAAGTTAAACGTTGGCCCATCTGTTGTCTGATTATCAATAGTGTTCGTTCGAAGACACTCCGCTGCGCACGCTGCTTGAACTAATTTTGTGGATATTTCCTTGTGCGCACACGCTATAGCTTAAAGGCTAGTGGTTGCAAGTAGGGTCTATGGACAATATGTCGACAGACTAATTTTGAACGGCGACCAAACCTGTTACTTTGACGAGTCACCTTCATATTGCGCTAAAAACCAGGCTAATTTTGGATATACATCTTCAGATGAGAGAACATGCACCCAGGAATTCTAATGTTTTGCTAACTCCATCCTAAAACAAACTTGCAGTGACTGAGCTGACCAGAGATCATGAATTACAAATCGTAATCTGCCTCAAGGATGCCGTCTGCAGCGTTCGGTATCTATAACCATGAATATCGTCCCAGAGTGAAAGCATTTACTCCTCGGCCAAGTGGCCAAACCACCGTCACCACACCCAGCCCATGCACACCACTCAAGCAGCCTAGAAAGCAACCATCAAGCCCAGAGCAGCAGCGCTGGCAAGGGTCACGAAGACAGACAGAGACTTGCCAGTCGTCGCGGCAGAGGTGCCCGACGAGCTGCTGCTGCTGCTTCCCGAGCTTCCAGAGGATGAGGTGGATCCGTTGCTGGTAGATGCGACAATGACACCGTCCATGGTGACGTTGGACTCGGAGTAAGAGTCACCACCGTACTGGCTGGTGGTAACATCGTCGCTCAGACCGGGGCCGGTACCTGCACCGTTGTCCATGAACTCCTGGATGTCCGCAGGCGGGGCCGGGATCAACAGGTCGGGGACGGCCCAGTCATCGCTAGTAGCAGGGCACTCAGAGGCAGTGGCATCGGTGTTGTAGCCACCGTCACCCTCGGGATCCGCGGTGCCAGCGAAGGCGGTAGCGAGCTCGTCAAAGTCGGTGTTGGTCGTAATGACACCGTCCTCAATCTCGACAATGCCGTAGCCGTTGGTCTCGTACGAGTACTCGTACGCAATGCCGCCGGAGAAGACGGACGTCATGTTGGCCGAGTAGATGCTCGCAACCTCGCTCCACGCGCGCTCGTTCTCGATGCAGCCAAACTCGGAGAAGAACATGGGAATGCCGTAGCCGGTGTACTTCTCGACCTTGGCCTGCCAGCCGGATGTGACGAAGTCGCTGGGGTCGCACCACGAGTAGTCGTTGAAAGCGAAGAAGTCGGCGCGGGAGCTATCGTCGCCACAGTCGAAGTACTGAAGCTGGGCCTCAATGTTCTCTGACACATCGGCGGACGAGTAACCAGTGGGGATGGTGCGGTAGCCGCGGGCATTGATATAGTTCTTGATGTCACGAGTGGTTGCGCGGATGTACGGTGCCACGGAAGTGGTCTCTTTGTCGTTGATGACCTCGTTGCCGCTAAAGAACAGCAGTGTGTTGGTGTAGTTGGCGAATCCGTCCACAGTGGCAAAGACGGACTGCAGGTAGTTCTCGTTGTACGAGAGAACGGGGTCGGCACGGTTGAGCGAGAACTTGGGCGTGTTGACGTCTAGGGCGAGGTAAATGCCCGCGTCGGCGAGCATTTGCATGCCCTCGTCATGGTTCGCTGAGTTGTCAACGGTGTAGATGCGGAGGGCGTTGATACCCAGAGTCTTGAAGTTCTCGATGTCTCGCGTGAGGGCGGTGATATCTAGCAGGGGGTCTGAAGGGTCGGCAGCACCACCGGGCTGGTAGGCCACGCCGCGGATGTAGAAACGCTCGCCATTAGCCCAGAAAGCTATGGCATCGTGTTAGTCTAGGTAGATTGTCTGCGTCTGTGAAGAATTACTGTCATACCATTCCCTTCCACGGTCACCTCAGGTAAAGAGGTGGTTGTTTCGCGGCGGACATCTCCGCTACGGCTGGCTGCAGCAGATCCAGCAAGGATCATGCAAATGGTGAAAGACTTCATGATTAAAGAGTGTGGGAATGAAATGTCGGAAGAATACGATCGATCCAAGTGGAAAAGAGTGACTGGAATGCTGTAGATAATAATTCGAAAAAAAGCTGTAGTGTAGCTAGTTTTCCTGCTCCGTCCAGCAATGCGGGTTTACACTTCTCAAGCCAAGGTCAAACATGAAAGCGCAGACGCCGGGTTCATATGCATTCTCACTGTCGAATTAGGGGGGTAGACGACGCTTCAGGTAAAATTAGATGGCAGATGAAGCAGGCCTCCGTATTAGGCCAAGAGGAATTCTCTTGGGGCAAGTCTTGGGAGCTGCTCTTTCATGTGCAGTTTGTGGGTTGACAATTTGCCAAGGGCGGGTCATTTGCAAGCCAAGACCTTGGGACTTTTGGACTACACAGCCCATGACGAATAGCGCTTGGTTCTCGTGTTGGCCCCCTGCATGGAATCTCTCTTATGTGCTGTCTTTTTGGAACAAAAAGACGCTGGAGATCCGGTGTCGATCCGTTGCGCACACCCACATACTAGGCACATATGTAAGGTCACAGATGAGATGGGGGTAAGAGCAAAGAAAGAAAGAGAAGTTGTCCATGCTACTTTGCCGGAACGAGCGATGGCGCTGATCCACCCATAATCCGCTACTGTCGTATTCCTGTGGACGCCCACAGCTATCCGATGAGCCTTTCATTCACAAGAAACTATGTCGCGCACGAACATCCAGGAGCAATGCGGACCGTGCCTTTGGTGTAACGGCGTCTAGGTCGATTGCTCAGGGAACCATCATTGAAGGGATAGCTGACAGCTACTTTGAGACTACCTAGGTACCCGCCTCTGGATTAATTATCACTGAAGTACTGGGCTCCTGCCTAGTAGCCTGTAATATGTAGAGTGGTCAGCCTGATTTTACATAGACTGATGCGGTTCCCAATTCTGTGGTCCTGGTATCTACAGACGTTTCGAGGGAGGTTGTTCTTCAAACAATGTGAATGGTGCTATGTAATGCTTTCGCTTTCTGAAGAACATGTGTGTATGATTTTGTCGTCGCTTCGCCCCGCCATGAGCAAGTCCTCTCATGCGGCTCAGATGATCATATGCCTTGACTAGTCTTCTTCCTCGAGCACTTCTTGTGTTGTCAACGCATCCTCCAAGTATTTGAAGTCGACTCTCTTTTCGTCAAAGAGCGCCACAGCTTCGCCTGTTTCAATCACACTCTTGATTTTGGTCTCGGCCAATTTCGAATATTCCTTGTCCGTGACAGTTACGCCACCCGAGACTTTGTTGCACAAAATGTGCCAGATCTTGTTCCTGGAGTCATCGTTGAGTTTACTGTAGCGTTTGGAGAGACGAATTATAAGAGCCACGGGGCCATTGAAGGTTGGTCTAGATCGGGCGGCTAGGAACACAATGCCAGGGTGTTGCTCGAGCTCTTGCCAGAATTTCTTGCAGGCCGGAGCGTTTCTGTTGTTATTGTCAAGAAACTGGTCTGCGTCTTTGACTAGGAGGACACCACACACGAGCTGAGGTGCGATGGGGGTCAGCATGAGCAACAGCGGGACGAAGGCACGGGCGCGTACATCAACATACCAGACTTGCGTTCATCAGCATCGTGGGATCGACAATACAGTATTGTGAAATTCCTGAGTCTTTTGCTCCCACCCATCAACTCTTGAGTGTGAAGAGGGGCCTTGCTATGTACTCGGCGCAGCACTCGACTGTCCGCGTCTTGCCGACTCCCGATGGACCGTACAAGACGAAAATTAGCCCTTTGCCTGCGATTTTATCCATCAAGCCAGCTTGAGGTTTTCTTTGGTCAGAGCTTTGAAGGTCTTCATGGTGAGAGAGTCGAGAACCAGCTCGTCTTCATCAAAGCATCTGTGTTTTACTCGGTGGGTTCGATCTCATCAATGTTTGGGCGGACGACCTTGGCTCCAGGAACAGATAGACACAATATGGTGGGTGCGAGTAGAAGAGAGTCCTCCTCTATCACTTTACCGTTGTCACGCTTCTTGATGGGAAAAGGTTCGAAGTCTAGATGAAGTTCGTTTACTAATGACGCGCCGATCCCCTTGATCCCCTTGATCTCCTTGTAGCCGACCACAACGCTGCCGGTTTAATGGACGGCAAAAATGTATTGCATGACCCGTCGACGCTCTGTCAGTCTCTGAAACTCGTTCCCGCGGGTGACGAGTTGCTCGCGGGCTTCCTATTCCCCCCCCCCCCGCGTAGAGGCTCAAGGGAACGCATTCGAGCGACCTGATGTCTCTGAGGCCTGTATAGTGGGCGATGCGTAAACAGAGCGGTAATTCTCTGAAATCCCCCCCGTCGTAGTCGACAAAGTGGGTCAGGAGGACGAGAGCACGCTCGTCGTTGGCCGCGGTTTGGTATTCTGAGTGCCTGAGACACGGCCCGGCCCCAACGCAGGTTGGGCACCTTCACAAGGAGTATTGTTCTTGGAGGATAGAAGACGGACCGATCGGGATGAGCGATGGCCTCGATGTTAAGCACGCAACGGTCGCAGTCGTCCATGATGTGACTGTCAGATAGCCCATCTTGCCCGGAGCCCTCGCTTCCATCGTCCATCCCGTGACTGTCTGATCGCGGCGTGTTAGACATCCCAGCTTGATTGGTGCCTCCATTTGTCCCGTCTGTTGTGTGATGGCTGATGGCCCCGTTCCTCCCGTTCATTTTGTGATCTTCCGATGGCGGTGTGTTCGATGGCGATGATGATGCCATGACTGAGGAAATTTGGGAGCGTATGGAGCTTATTTCTAGTACTGAAGAGTGGTCGCAGAGCCTGTTTGGTAGCCTAGCCAGATATGTGCGTGGTGAAGTGCAAGCGGGTGCAGGCTGTGCGGGCTCATAAGGCTGTCCGATCAGGTTCGAATGTTGTTGTTGTTGTTGCTTGTGACGAGGCTCAGGTGCTTCCTTCCTCATCACTGGCCGGACATACTTACCCGCCCATCTTACTTTCCAGCTCGTCCTGGGGCCGACATTCTGCAACCCCGACACTTCACACTGACAGACAGGATTAGGCTTACCACTGGCCACCAGCGAACGCAGCCCACGTGCAACTTTCGAAGTCCAGTATGTATCTTGTGGGTGAGTGTCCCGGAGGTAATTATCCCAGAGACCATTTCTTCAGACATTGTTGCTAACCTATCACAGAGGTGACCGATGCACACACGGTGGCGGGGCAGCACAACAGACTGGATTGTCGAGCGGCTGGAAGGCGCAGGCTCCGAGCGCAACTGAAGAGATCAGACGCATGCATTTTGATGTATGATATCGTAGTGACTGCCTAGGTAGCACCAGCCTGAGACAGAGTAAGTACATTGCAGTTGCATTTATGTGACCATGCGCTCCAACTCCGAGTGCTTCCACCACTGGACTGTTTGTGACTGAAACCATGCCGTGAGGTACCTGGACGAGGAAACGCGGGTTGAGTGGAGGCCATGGTCATATGCGAAGACACCAAATTACTGTTCGAGATAATTCAAAATGGCCCTAGGTGTCACATTTATGATTGATTGTAGGACGCAGAGTGATGGTTGACAGTTGTACTGGCGCGGAATCGGTTGATGACTAAGCTGACTAGGATTCCTGGTTGGCCTTGCTCCACGTGACCAGTTTTTTGGAAGGTACGGCACAGGATCGATTCCGCCTTCCTAAATTTTCGACTACCAACTACTGCCCACCTCGTCGCCCTCAATCCTCGAAGCTCGGAATTGATCCTCAACTTTTCGATCCGACAAGTCGACAAGTCAATATGGCGGACAACGATACCCCCGTGACCCTGCGGACACGCAAGTTCATTCGCAACCCTCTTTTGGGCCGCAAGCAGATGGTTGTGTGAGTACACCAGTCCCTGCATCCTGCATCCCCATCATCACCGCGTTTGCGATGCCACCACTGCGACTGTGTGCCCCCGACCCGATCAGCTGCAACCTCGACGAAACACGGCGAAATTCGAGAACCACGACAGCAGGACGTACTCGATGGAAGCGGCCGGATTGATACGTTGCGAGAAGCCAACAATAGAGTCTTGGAGCTACGGCAAAACAATGCAAAAGACGGCAAGGCATCTAGACAGAGCAAAGATAGCAGGTCACAACTCCACCAGCACGAATGACCATTCTTGAATGCTTCCCGAAAGACCTAAGGACCAAATGGCAGCGACGCGGCGCATACGGCATACAGCATCGATCACACAGCGGGGCACGCATTCGCACAATCTCAGACCACACGCATGGCAAAGTCGGCTCGCCTTTGCGCAAACACAATCCTGATACTCGACTTAGCTGACTTTTGACCCCCATATAGTGACATCCTGCACCCCAACCGCCCCAACATTGCCAAGGATGAGCTTCGTGACAAGCTCGCCGGTCTCTACAAGGCCAGCAAGGACCAGGTCTCTGTCTTTGGTCTGCGCACCCAGTTCGGTGGTGGCAAGACCACCGGCTTCGCTCTCGTCTACGACTCCCCCGAGGCCATGAAGAAGTTCGAGCCTCACTACCGCCTGGTCCGCGTTGGCCTTGCCAACAAGATCGAGAAGGCCAGCAGACAGCAGCGTATGTATTCCTTCTTTTACCGGCTGCGAGGGCTTGCCAGGCCGTTGCTGACTATGGTTTTTGCCCCAATTAGGCAAGCAGCGCAAGAACCGACAAAAGACTCTCCGCGGCACTGCGAAGGTCAAGGGTGCCAAGGCCAAGAAGGAGAAATAGACGACTCGCCCCCACTCATCCTCTCCCACGACTTCGGCTTTGTCGATTCTGCGTCTCCCCGTCCTTTCGTGCTTTGTCCCTACGAATGCACGCCGCCGTTCTCGACCTGGTTTTTGGTTGGGCAATTTGCAAGGGCTTTTATGGGTTATGGTTGGCAGATATCTTGCGCAGGAAGGCAGAGTACGAGCCGAGAGGACACACCTACCTCCAAGATGGCACCATTTCTCGTGATGCTTGCCTCTAGGACAATCGACACGAAACGTTACATCTGACGTCTTGTTCGAAACACCCACACAAAATTTGTTTTGAGGTCATTGGCGTCGTGAAACGGTCAGGGGATTTCGATGGTTATATGATCGACCATAGCATCAAAAATGAAGGTCTTGCATGCGCCGCCATCCTCTTGTTTCCGCTCAGCAAAGCCTGATAGGGCGTCGCATCTACGAGTTGCTCTTACGAGATGTGCCTGAATGAATGCCAGTGGTTGAAAGAATGATGAATTGTGCCTCAAATGAAGCGGGTATACTGATATCTCTAGCCCGAACCACCCGACTCGAAATGGGGCCCCGGACCCTCCTTTGAACATGTGCGGATCCGCCCACCGCTTCCTCTCCCGCAATCACCACCACTGCCTCCCAACCAAAGCTCCGACGACCAGCGCCCAGCTCATCGCTCCGCCACTTACGGACCGCCTCGGCGCCGCACCAGTCACGCGCACCACCGGCACATGCCATCCGCACATCGTCGTCGTGGCATACTTTTCACAGCTGTAATACGTGACCTGGCTATATCCCTCGCGCGCGAGATCCGCGTTCGCTTCTGGGTCAATAGGTGGCGCCTCTGTGGTCTGCGCTTGCGCCTGTTCCAGGGTGGGCGTGGCGGCGGGTGTAGATGACGCGGTCGGGGAGACGGCGAAGCCCTCGTCGCGCGGCTGCTGGGGCTGAGGGTCGGGCGGCGAATCGTCGCGCTGCTCGTGTTGTTGGGACTGCGCGAGCGGTGGCGGCATGAGTGTGGTGGGTGTTGGTGTGCTAATGGTGATGATGGTGTGGCTTGCGGCCAGCTTGCTAGCCACTTGTGGTCGGGGACTGGCTAGTGATGTGATGGGGCTTGCGGAGGCCAGCGGCAGACCGACCAGCAGTAGCTGGACGAGTGTGAAAGTGATGGCCAGCATCTTGATGGAGCGTGTGCGTGTGTGCGTGTGTACGTGTGAGCGTGTGTCCGTGTTTTGTAACTTGCGCACTATCTAGCTGCTGTACTGGGAATGTAGCGAGTGCTGAAGTAGACCTGTACAAAACACCAGTGACTGTGTTCTTGATTTATTTGGCTCGGTATCTCGACAGTGTGACAAAAGGAGCATCAAGCCCAGGCAGTGAGAATGAAAATGGTAATTAGGCTGATGTCAAAAGAGGCTTTGACCGGCAGCAGCTCACAATGAAAAGAACAGGCAGAGAAGGAAAGGAGTAAATTGCAACCTCGCTGAGCTTTCGAGACCAGCAGGCCCACGACATATACCATCTCATCCACTGCTAAGCGATGCTCCTACACTATGAAGTCGACCCCATTCCTGGGAGCTTCTCCGACGCGATTCCATGTGCGCACCGCGCGTTCGTTGGTGTTGAGACGCCCGCCAGCTTTTCGTCCCGGCGATTTGCCAGGGGGCGACAGGGGCGTGACAAGCTTGTTTGCATGCTTGAATTTTACAAAGGTGGGCGGCTTGTGGACGATAAGAACCGGAATAGCATCAAGCGTGTTGTTTATGAAATCGAGGATTGGCTGTGAAAACTTCTCGGTAGCTGCACGATCGCTCGCAGCCCTTCGTCCCCTGTTTCGTTTGAAGTCGGCTTTGTCGATGTGCAACGATTGGCTGCCGACGCATTTGCAGTGTGCACTCAATGCATTGCGGAGCGGGACCCATGACTAGGCCACTATGCCATTTGATATTTCGTCAATTCAATGAATGCATGTACTCACTTCATGGCAACGTGGTAGATCTTTACCCTTGTCGCCTTTGCCATGGCCTTCTGGTGACCCGCAAACATCGAACCCGGCACTGCTCGAGTCCACGAGGCGCAGACCCTATTGCGTGGGCGGCTTCGCCCACCCTGCAACTTGAGTAGTTAGAGCCAATAGACGGGATGTATTCGCTGACAGTCTATGGAACCGAGACTAATCCCCACAGTCCTCGATCAAGTATACGCCCATTGTCTATTCCCTCGTGTCGTATTTCCTATGCTAGGATGCTATACACAAGTTTGACTCATCAAGCCAAGCGCCTATCGAACGCTCGCATAGTACTCACTAAAACGTACCCCACAAACGTCCTCCAAAACGTCCGCTCGCCTTACGACTCGGCCCTTGACTCCCACCGACCCAGCTAGAATTCGGACTCATCATCGACGCCTGCTTCTCCTCCGCCACAGGGACACTGACCCCGCGCTTGGCTCTGGACTTTGGCTTGTGCTTGCCAAATGCCTTCTGCCTGGTCTTCGACGGGACACCAGAGCCATAGTCACTGTCAAGATCGTCGTCCGCATACCTATCGGTAAATCCAGGCTCTTTGTCGGAATCTTCTCCGGCTTCCGGCTTCGATGCAGGCTCCGGACTGCTAGTCAGAAGGTCGACGACCTGAGAGCCCGCCGGGATCGCAAAGCTTGTTTCCTTGGCCATCTTCTTGATGCCACTAGCAGAGCTTGAGACATGGGTTGATGCCACTGGTCGCTTGTCCAAGTCCGTCAACCCAGGCGGTGACACGGCCAGATGGTTCTCAACATTGTCTTGTGAGATCGATGAGCCTCGTCTTCGCCGCGGTCTGGACAAAGTGGGCGGAGAAATGGACTGCTGAAAGCTGTCACTGTTCGACCTGGCATCGCTGTCATTGCTAGCCTTTTCGTTACCCGTTGTGAGGTCTGTGAATGTCAGCCCATTGGACGGGCTGAACGGGTTGGCAGCTGCTGATGAGAAGCTGGCCTTAAAGCTCTCGGTGGTCTTGCCTGGTGTAGAGTGTGGCGCGGGAGACGGACTCTGCTGGCGCGCTGGAGGAGACCGCGACCCTTCATGCTGAAAATCATTGGCTGCTGTGTCCTTAGAACCAGCCCGTTGTGCCTTGACTCTCGGAGCTTCCTTGAATTGGGACACGGCTGGCTGCGAACTGATGTACTTGAATTCGAGCAGAGGGGAGCTGGCGGTCAAGATAGGCGATATAACTAATCTCTCATCTTCCGTTTGGGCCGTCTTGAGCGACGTGCGTGACACACTCGACTTCGTCAGGTCGTCGTTGTATATCCTCTGAGTAGGCGTCCGTTCGCGCTCGGTCTGATTAAGTCCAGTAGAATTGCCCAACTCCGCAGTGCACTCATCCTCAAACCCACCAATCATGGATGTGTCGTCCGCACCATGCGAGTTCCCCAAGTCATCGTAATGAGCAATGAAATTCGGATCAATTTGCCTCCCTCCGCTGACCTCACTAGCTTGAGTAGTCTGCGAGAAGTGCAACTTTGGATACTCTACCTTACCAGCAGAGTGCTGTGCGCCTGGTGTTGTGAGGCGAGTGCTATCGCCCTCGTTCAGTCGATCCGAGCGCATCTGGACAGGACTCGGAGTCTGAGGAGCCGAGTGGAACGTATCTACTTCCGTACCCGCGACAAGTTGGCTCACGTCCTTGTGCGGGGTTGTATGGAAGCGATCTTCGGACAGAGCCTTGGGCAGCTGAGCGGATTGAGACTCTGCATCTACAATGCGCTGGCTGACATTGCCTTTCACTGGTTCCTTCGCGTCGTACTCAGACGGCGCCTCTGAAGAAGAACGCGAGACGTTCGCTCGGTTCGACAGAAGCACCGAACAGGCATATTCTTCCTCTAGCTGTCGCGACGGGCTCCCTTGACCAATGTCAAGGAAGGCAGACTGATCAATCGACGACCTGGCCTCTTCGCGGGAGCCTCCTGCATTGATGAGCTCGTAAATTTTGCCACTGCAGCCCTCGGTGATAGAAACGTCGCTGATAGGAAACTTTGCCTGATCCTGGACTGTGTCGGGAATGAAACTTTCTTTCATGGTAGCGGACATGTCTGTGGCATCGATGTCCATAGCCTGCGCTGTGTCTGAGTCCGGCTCTGTGTTTTGATCGTTGTCAGGCGTGCCAGACTGGCCCTGAGACTCGGTGCGGCTTTTGGAAGGTTTCTGGTTGGGGCCGCCCTCTTTGGGTTGACTATCAGCGACCTCAAACCCGAGCTCTGGCAGCTGAGGCGCTTCAAAATCAGGCTCGTGTCTTTCGGAAGAGTCATCTTTGCTCGGGCCGTCAGTGCCGGTAGGTACTCCGTCCGTCTCAGCAGCCTGTCGAACAATGCGCGGCTCGATCATCTGAGAGAATGATACGTAATGGAAACCGAGCTCTTCATCTTCTTCTTCGGCCTCATCGGGCGCTTCAAACTTGCCGTAGACCCGCTGTCCAGTCTCTTCGTCGTATTTTCGTTCCCTGACAGTTCTGTCACGCATGGCAAGCTGGACTTGAAAATCATCTCCAGCTTCGGCCAATTCTGTGACAGAAGCTGTCAAGTACTCACTCAGCAGCGGCTGCCACTGTGTGGCTTCGTTACAAAGCAGTTGCTTCCATGCGATTACCATACCCAACTTGATGTCACTCTCGTAGAGCTCCGCCAGCGCTGCCATGTTTTCTGGCAGAGGTGGAAGATCATCCACTGCCTGCTCATCAGTAGCTGTTGAGTTGAGCCCACTGGAGCCATACGTCATTGGATCCTCGTCTGGGTTGAAGGTGACATCGTCATAGTCCAGCTCAACATCTTGGTAGGCGTTCTGATCAAGACGTTGCTCATACCTTTGCTTCTTGGCACTGTGCGAAGATTCCTCGTTATAGAATTGCGCATCAGCACGAGACTTTCTCTTGCCATGACGTTGGTTCGGCTGCCCGTCCCAGCGTTGCTGAGGATCCCAGCGTTGAACAAAGGGGAAAGGCGGTTGGCTAAGCTCCACGCCTTCCTGGACACACTCTACTGCGCGATAGTAGATCTTTTTTCTCCATGTATCGGGGTCTTGATCTGCCATCTCGACGTCGTCAGCTGCCTGTTGTGCAGTGTCATCCATAACAGTCGACCCAGATCCTAGCGTCTGCAGCAGCGCTTTCTTTTTCGCCTCTAAATCGTTATCGTTACAAGTCGTCTCTTGCGCAAGGTTTGATCTGGTTGGGGCTTGTAGTGCCGGTTGTTTGGACTGCCTCTCGAGTCTTCTCCTCTGATTGCGCCGCTGTGTCTTGGTCATGCCCTGCCCAGGTGCCACCAGTGGCTTTTGCTGCGCTATGGCTCGCTGCGACTTGGCCGGGCTTTTCACATGAGGCGCATTCTTTCGCGATGCTTTCACTGGGACTGGTACAGCAGTTTCCTTCTCGGATTCAGACTCCGACTCCGAACTGGAATCAGAGCTTGAATCAGAGCTTGATTCGGAGCTTGAGTCAGAGCTGGACGTTGAGTCCTCTTGGTCGCTTCCACTCTCAGAGACTGCTGGTCTGGCCACACCTTTGGCCATCGCATTGCGCGCACTACTTACAGGCGAAGAGTCGACAATCTTGCGAGCGCGGCGACTTTTACGCTTGACGGCGATATTCTCTTCCTCGGAGGAGATTTCACTTGCATCGCTCTTGTCAACGGAAGTCTCCTTTGGTGACTTGGACTGCTTCGACGACTGCTTCAACGGCGCTTGGGTAAAATTTGCAGGCATATCCTGCCCCTCGCTTTCTTCGGAAGAGCTATCGCCGGAAGAGCTTTCATCGCTGCTTGAGCGTGTCCGTTTTGAAACACCCTGGCTCGGTTTGGCAGGCCCATGTCCTGTCTCGCTGTCACTAGAAGATCTCATGATATCAGAGCTGTCATCATCATCCTCGGGCCGAGCTATAATCGGTCGAGCCGAGATGTATTCCGAGGAGGAATCACTTTCACCATCACTATCGCTGTCACTTTGGGCGGCGGCAGCATTTACAGCAGAAGTGGCTTGAACCTCTCTGCCATCGGAAGACTCGTCAGAGCCATCAAATTTACCCTCTTCTTCGCTGCTTGAAGAGTCGGTGTCGTCCTCGTCGTCCTCGTAGTCGAGCCGGCTGACATCTTCGAGTGCCTCAGCTGGACTGCTTTCAGGTGATGAGATGAGTTGTACTTCACCAGGCAGCTCTAGCTGGGTTGCAAAAACCATGGTCTCACCGAGAGCATAGCGTGGTTTGAGTGTCTTGGCCAATGCTGTCCAGACTTTGCTCACGTCCATGTTGTATTTGTTGAGAAGCCTCACACAAATAGCGGTAGGAGCATGGGGAAAGGCGAATTTGACTGTGATGACTTGATCTGACAGCGCTAGATTGGGCAGGTCTGCCTGAGGTGCAGCAGCCTGAGCAGAGGTCGGCTGAGCGGTATCGTCGTCGTCCTCGAATGGCCCAAAGACATTAGCATTGGGGTCGCCGGGCCGCTGTTGGACTTGAGCAGCTGCGGTTGCTGACCTTGTCCTCGTTCTGATTCCTGATAGACCTTGTCCGTCTTCCGAAAAGTCTCTCCGCAAGTCGGCAGCCTCATCCGCAAGCTCTTGGGCCTCGGACTCGGCCATGTCTTCGTCGAGATCCTGGTCCTCATCTTCTTCAACTTCGTCTTCGTCTTCTCCTTCGTCCACATCCGCAGCTTCTTCCTCACTGTCATCATGCGGCACAGGGACGGCATTGGTAGCAAAGCGTACGCTGCGAGGAGGCCGGAAAGCTTCCTCGCCAAGCTGGGTCAGCAGGAGCTGGTCTTGTCCATCTTGCTGCGTTTGTAAGTCGGTGTAATCAACGTCGGTTAAATCCACGTCTGGGTGATCGGTGGCATCGTCGAGATCATAGTCTTCACTCTCGAGGAGACGGCGGCGCTTGCGGGGAGCGATAGTAACAGGCGGTCGACCGTTTGGTATTCGAAGACGCGGACGGCCCCAGGGCACGCCATCAACTATGCGCTCTCCACCAGAGAGGATCTGGTGTCTTCCACCAAGTCGGCGCTTTTTAATATCAGTGGTCATGAGAGGTCGAATTCTGCAAGTGGTGGGATCCACGAGTTAGCGAACGATACAGAATGTTTGTAGCCGAGCAGTTGTGTTAGCACTCACAAGACCTCATCATCCTTCTCCAAGAGACCTGACACAGGCCGAAAATGGAGGCATTGGAAAGCTTTGGAGGATCCTTCTGGTTGCACCTCAACAACGTAGTCATCCAGGCCCCAGTCGTTGACAGTATCCTCGAGAGGAATGTCGTTGTTGACGAGCTCAAGAAGGTTCGCTATCGTCGGTTCGTTGGCCAAGGGCAGAGGGAAAAGTATGTGTTCATCGGGCAGGCCGTTTCGTTGTACGTGTAGACGTAACCTCATATATCGATTCATCATCGCGGACGTTCGAACGTCCAGGATCTTGTCGTCGATTTCTGCCCTCAATTCCAACTTTTATGTCCTCGAAGCAGCTTCGTTTCACGTTGGGATGGCGACGCCCGGGTAGTATGTCGTTGGCATGACTTGTAAACAAGATTTGCTGCACTTGGACGTCGGCGAAACACAGAAAATAAGTGGTTGGCGGCTTAGAGTTTGGGCGCGTTGCTCCGTGAAGCCTTCGAAAGACGCGTCACGGTCACAGCTCGTACATAGTAAATGCCCAAAAAAAAGCTCGGGTGGGGTAGGTTCAGGGCGGCAGGCCGGCGGCAGCCAGCCCACCCTTGTCCCTGTCTTTCGGCCCGCTCCCTCCACATGTGCATGCGAGGTCCGAGGGCATCTGGAATCAGGTCCAATATTATGACACTGACGAGGCTGGCAAAAGCTGCCCAAGTGGGAGCCACCTCATTGCCAGGCAGGTTCACGGAATCAAAAAGCGGACATACTCTAAACGAGGTCAAGTACACAGTCAACAGGCAAGCCTCAAAGACAGACGTGGATGACCCAGTGGTGGCAATCCTTTGTGTGGTTCTCCCAAAAATGTGGTCACCTACCATGGTAGATAGGCCAAAGAGGTCGCCGAAGAGATCCCGAGGGCGCTGTCGGCTTCCAAATCCGTGGTCCTGCCAGTTCGTCAGCTGGTGGGTGCATTATGCATTCTGGCAGACTTTGCAGTCGCCAACGTAACATTGAATCTGATGACAGGCACGGAAGCTTCCTGGCCAGGGTCGGATCACGTTGCATTTGCTCCGTCAGCCCTGTCTGCCTGTCAGTACGGTTAAGTCCCCGGGATAGTTCTGATACAGAGTAGTCGACCCAAAAGTCTAAGTGAGCGGATCCACTGTGTATACATGTGACATTGATGTCTCGCATGGCCGCCACGCGCCGATCAACTTCTGATCCGTGGTACACTGGCTCGAATTTTTGGCTGGGTCTTTGGCAGATCAAGCAGTACAAAGTAGCAGTCATTGCAGAAGTGGAGTGGGAGAGAACACATCAAATGCAGTTTCTTGAGTCTCCAATCTTGACTTCAGCGTTCCCGCAACTGCCTCGATCACTTCAAACCTGGTTTACAGCTGAGCACTGACGCGGTTCAGGAAATCGATTGGCTCAGCATTAGCTCCACGGGTTCGACAAAACCATGTGTGCATATCAGAAACAAGGTTGGTCACGATCTCGGCTTGCTTCAGAATAGCAGTTGGAACCACGGTTCAGCCCCGTTACAGTATAGTCCCTGTGGGCAACTGTACATCTTCAACGATTTTTTAACTCTGCCGCAGATGATCTCTTCATACAGATCAAACGATTCTAACCTCAATGAGGCAGTTTCTTCGAACATGTGTCATCCGAACTGTCACAGTGCTGGCGATGGAGCCGAATTCTGTCGATCATCCGCTAACAGTTTTCACCGGAGTCACGCCACTTGGTGCGACATCTTGTTAGAGCGGATGGCAGGATTGATCGTCCGTGATGTCTCCTCGGCCCCTGCTTCACACCGCTTGTTTTCGTTCTTCTCTCACCATGCACATCGAGTGCAAAGTTTTGAACAACGCTCGGCTGATGCGCTTCGAGAATGTCAAACGTCAAGTATCCAACGGGCATAAAGCTCTCATTCATGCTGCCAACGTGGACTAATGTTTTCAACTAGTTCCCAAGTGAATTATCCATTGCGGCCGGTAAACATGTTTATTGATATAAAACCATTGCGGCACATTCAAAAATATAGTGGGTCCTGATCATTGTAGACTTACATTGTGGAAGATGCATCATTGCGAGCACAGCTCATCTTGACATTGCAATGGGCCCGTTACTAGTTCTCAGAGTCCTTCTCACGGTACTCTTCTGCCTGGCTCCCCTTGCTCAGGGTCAGAGCCCAACGATAGGTGATCTGCTCACCGTGGCGCCTCCATGTGCCGTGAGTCTTCTTCAAAACCCTCACTTGTGCAAACTCAGGTTGCCTCCTTGCTTACCATCCAGCAAAAGCTCCCCTGCTTCTTCGATGCGGTCACAGAAGCGGCCTGCAGCTTGACAGGCGTGGGAGTTCTCGGCGAATGTCTGTGCACAAACCACACACTTCTCACAGGTTTGTCTGGGTGCGCGCGATTGTCATGCGAGACGCCGGACCAAGTTGGTGAGTTTTCTGTCCCACTGGTTCTCGTCCATGCGCTTGCCGTCACATTGCCGAGTCCCAGCTAATATGAATTCCCTTTTCAGAAGCACAAAACCTTCTTGACCAGCTCTGTCCTGCTGAGCTCTATCCTAGAGAGTCACGACAAGTCATTCTCACAGTCGTGGCTATTTCGACCATCGTTCTGGCTGTGCCGAGCACCAGTCTACGCTGGCTGGCGCGGTGTGAATCGTCCAGATTGGGATGGGATGATTACACAGCCTTGTTCGTTGCTGTCTTGCTGGTCACACTATCGGCGCTACAATTGAAGAGTGAGCCTCACATGATTGCCATATTCCCATCCTAGTACTAATTGCGCTCTCAAAAGGTGTGGCTGTGGGGCTGGGCTTACATGTTTGGAACGTCAATCCCAGTAATGCAATACCTCTTCTCCAGGTGAGTACGCCTCGTTGGCCGAGTCCCCACACTATCGACGTTGCATTGCCATGAAAGCGCCCGCGACTACATGCACAATCGCACAAGTTTCTCTTCACTTGCTCCTGAAAGACTGGATTCTGACAATGACGCTGCACAGTACTACTGGGTCAGCCAGCAGATCTACACTCTCTCGCAGCTCTTCTTCCAGATCTCCACTCTGGCGCTATATGCACGCGTCTTCCCAGCCCGCTGGTTCCAACGGACGGTGGTAGCAGCCATCGTGACCTTTGTTGTGCAAGATACGATTTTCTTGGGCCTCGTCACAGTCCGCTGTCTTCCAATCGAGGCGACCTGGGACATCCGTGTTGAGGGGCGATGTCTGGACCTGAACCTCATAGGTCTTGCCGGAGCCATCCTGCACATTATAGAGCACTTTCTCATTCTCGCCTTGCCGATCCCGGAACTGTGGAAACTCAAGCTGTCGAGGAGGAAGAAAATCCAGTTGCTAATGGTCTTCGGTATTGCGTCTCTGTACGTTCCATGTTCCAAAAGCAACATTGGCACAAGTCGGCTGACACCAGGTATTAGCTCCTGCATCGCCAGCGTAGTGCGGGTCAACTATGTCACCTCGTACCAGCCCACAGCAGACCTCTCATGGGACACGGGCCCGGTCGTGGCGTGGTCGGGCATTGAAGACCTGAGCGCCATCATCTGCATCAACTTGCCCCCGTGCCGTCACTTGCTCAGCAAGCTGTTCCCACGCCGGCTGCGTGGTACGACCACCGTTGAAATGTACCCCGGGTCGACAACGCTGCAGTACGGCAAGGCTACCTCGACGACGATACATTTTGAGAAGAGCTATCTGGACGCCGCTGAGCAGGATCTGTTTGCGCCTGCAACGTTAAAGGGTACTGTGACTACTACGATTACGAGCGGGCCCCCAAAGAGCAACAAGAGCGAGACCAGAGTATCGTGGCTGTCATCAGTGCACAGTTTGATTCCTTCTTCTCCACCGAGGGCACGAACCTTGGACGTGCAAATAGATCAGTCGGACTTGGATTGGGAGGATCTCGGGCTGTGCCAACGGGCGACAAGTCCACTGTCCAAGTGATGGCATATCAGCCTGTAGACATTGTAATCGGTGATGTACATACTCCGTACTCATCATCACAAAAGTAGAAAGCGGGTAGCTTTACGACATTCAATAATTGCAATGACCCGAACATGTTGTCCCACAGACGACAATCCTGCAGGCGATTCGTTCGACGTGGGCGTTGTTTTCATACCAAACGTGGCATAGTGTCCATAGTGGGAAGTCCGCAAACGAACAAGGTACTGTTGTGTGTGGCTAAAAGCGATAGCCACACTTAAGCTTAGGGAATGAAGTGAATTGAGAGTAAAAGAGAGAAACGGTCGCTAATCTAGCTAGCTAAGTGGATTAGCCTGTTGACTACAGGTAGACTGCTTAGTCAGCACACAGGCAGCGCCTGTGGGGCTGCAACAACTGCACTGTATATCTCCATACTGGACATGGAAGTCGGAGTACGAAGATACTGAACCCCATGTTTTCGGTCTCAGATGCCGAGGGGTCTCCCGCGGGTCGGCAGGCTGGGTGGGGCGCCGGGCTGACGGGAACTTTGCCGGGCCGTGGCCCTTCTGCCTTTTGGAGCTGCTCCGTCATCAATTGAAATCGGACATGACGGCTGACAAAGCCCGCTGCTATGGAGAAAAATAGTGGAACTTGTGTCTGTGATCAATGACTATTGTTTCGAAAGTTCTAATTGTCTACCAAATCTGCGTGAGTACTTACCAGAAGGTGTCGTCGCATGCTACCTAGGTACCTAAGCAAGCCGTCGAAGTTGACGACCCTTGTTTGCCGGGGCTCGGCTTGGATCAACTTTCTAATCCCGACCTCGGCGCCGTGCCCCTGACTGTATTTTGTCGGCATTGTATTACACCACCGGATCGAACACCCACCCTCTTCAACACACTTCAACACTTTTGTACTTTTACCACGAAATATACATACGGCTGGCGGCGTGCACCTGCAAACAAAGCAATCATTACGAGCCCGTCCCCTTCGCGATCATGTCCGGCTCCTGGCGCAACGAGAACGCCTTGCCGTCGTTTTACTCCCCGCGCACCATCCCCCACAACGCCCACTCCGACGTCGACGATGTCCCACCGGCCGTTCTCGACGACAGCGCACCACCCGTCCCGGGTGCCTCCTCTGCCACAAACCCAGATCAAGACGAGGCCACATTAGCAGCAGCAGCACACCTGCCTCCGCCCTCCCTCCTCAGTCCGATCTTCACCCCGCCCTCCACGCCCGGCACATCCACACCGGCTACCTCAGTCTCCGGCCACGCACCCACCTCAGCAGCAGCCGCACGCCCGCCGCGCGCCGTTCCCGTCGACTCCTCCGACCCCTCCTTCAACCACGCGCGCCCGCGCCTCGTCGAACGCCTCCCCAACGTCGAGTGCATCGTGCGCGCGCGCATCCCCACCGTCGCCGGTACCGAGATGTTCCTGCACCTGTACGCCAACGACGTGGATAGCAAGGAGCATCTTGCCATTGTCTTTGGGGAGGATATCCGCAGCCAGAGCTTGGATGCCCCGCGGCCGGGCGAGACTGAGACTGACCGCATGGTGAGGGGCGCGTACGTTGGAAGGCTGTTCCCGGGGCGGACGACGAGTGGGATGATGGGGGCTGGGGACGGAGGGGATGACGCGGACGGTGGTGCGCCTAGAGGTAGTCAAGCGCAGCAGGACATTCCTCTTGTGCGCATACACAGCGAGTGCTACACAGGCGAGACCGCGTGGTCTGCCCGCTGCGACTGCGGCGAACAGCTCGATGAAGCCGCTCGGCTCATGTCGCTCCCCTCCAACAAAGCGGGCGGCATTATCATATACTTGCGCCAGGAGGGCCGAGGCATTGGCCTGGGCGAGAAGCTCAAGGCCTACAATCTGCAGGATCTTGGTTCGGATACCGTCGAGGCCAATCTGCTGTTAAGACATCCCGCGGATGCTAGGAGTTATGGTCTGGCGACCGCGATGCTATTAGATTTGGGTCAAAAAGACATCAAGCTGTTGACGAACAACCCGGACAAAATTCGGGCTGTGGAAGGGCCGAATAGAGAGATTGTTGTCAGGGAGAGAGTCGAAATGGTGCCCTTGAGCTGGAGGGGAAGAGGTGGCTTCAGAAGTAAAGAGGTGGAGGGCTACTTAAAGACTAAGGTGAGTTGTATCCCTACGCAAAGAGACTGTGAATCCATGCTGACCGCTCCGTACCTCACAGATAGAGAAGATGGGACACATGTTGGATATGGACTCGATACCCGGTAAATAAATCACAACTTCGGCGCCGTCGCAGGCACCGCTTGCTCACGCTGGTCAATTGAGCGCTGGCCACTTCATTAGACCATCAAATGCCCCACTTCGGTGACAAGACCCGCGCCTTCACTGTGTTGGAGTTGGATCGATGGTGTGCGGCACCTCAACCACTGTTGACTGCCTTTGATTGCACCACTGGGTGACCCAAAGTTACCCGATTGCGCCCCGTTCCCGGTGATCGAGCGGGCGTTCTACTACCAGCTCCTTATTGGCACTAGAATTTGGGCTGGACCTCGGCCACGTCTTACAGGCAGGCAATAACTGTTGTGTGGACGAAGCGGACATCTAAACGCTGCTTCAACAAGGTCGCTGGCGGATTTCGTGGCCATCGCACACCCACGCGAAGTCAAGCAGACGAGACGATTTCCACCGCTCATTCGACCCAGATTTTAACGGTGGCAGTAACGCATCAACTAGGTGGACTTACGAGCGGTGCAGGAGAAAGAAAAAGACAAAGAGTGGTCTCGAGCATGTCGCGGACAGCAGGCTGGATTCATCCATGCGACCCAGCCGCATATTGTCACTCGAAGTTACTAAGCACGCACAGCCCATGTTTGGCGGAGTCATGGCAACAAATGTTCAAGCGCCCATGCTATCCTGACAACAACGAGCATTTTACTACAGAAAATTACACGCTATCATGGAAGGGAAGTGAAGAGCAGCAGAACTTTCAAATCATCAATTGAGATACAGCAATCTAAAGCCACCAATTTGTGCTCCGCCCGAAAACACCAGACATGCTGAATAACCGCCACTCCACGATGCCAGAACAGATAAACAGTAATCCCATACGGTCTTCCCTCATTACCGTGCCGCTGACGACAAACTTCTCGCTAGCTAGGCATGCTGGTGCAGTCTCCGACCCGCATCGGCAAGCGACCTCTTCGCTCTCTGCAGCCGTGATCGCAGCCTCCCACGCACACCTTCAGCACTATCGACACCACTGTTCCCACCACTCCACGAGAATCGGTTCGCTTTAGGTGTGGCTGTGTTTGGCACAGCGCTATTCACAGGCGGCATCGAGAACCTCTTCGCTTTGGGCATGACTGTTTCCGGCGTGACTTCTGGGGCAGGCGCGCCGCCGTCCACAGCCAGCACCCCCAAATCCGGTGTCCCTGCTCCGGCATGGGACGGTCTCCCGCCTTCTTGAGCAGATACTCTTCCTTCATTAGCTGCTGCAGCGACAACCTGCTCGGCCACTGCTATCGCGGCCTCAGCAGCTAACATTGCTTCTTCTGCCACAGCTGCCTTCACCTGGGCCGCTTGGGTTGCAGCGTCCCAGGCATGGGCCCGATTGTGCGACTCGTTCACCGAGGTGCCGCTTGTCGCTCGATCCTTTGATCCAAATGGCAATGTTTCTGTTGGTTTGACGGCCCGGGTATCATTGGTCCTAGAGCTTGCGCTATTCGCCAAAGACTTTTTGGCACGGCGATGCAGCTCGTCGACGTCGAATACGGCAGTTTCTGGTGTTACGGAGGGCTTCTTACTTTTCTTGGACTGGCTGGCGAGATACTCGGAGAATTCGCCCGAGCTTACGCAGTTCATCCGGAGAGGAACTGCTAATCCCTGATTGTATGCGGACATGTCGAGCGTCGGTGGATGTCTCCAGAAGTATTCTGTCCTCATGAAGCCCTGCTCGGTCATGTAGGATCTCTTGTTAGTGAGGACTGGTTCGGGTTTGCTCTTCCCAAGACAATGCCATAAGTGCTCTAGGGTGTCATTTGACGATTCATTCATCGCTCCGGCACCATCTGGCACGATCCTGGGGTTCGCCGTGATAGACCAGTTGTTTCTCACGGGAGCCTTTGACTCTGGGATTTCCCTCAAGGTTCCCGGATGCTCAGCATCGACAACGTAATGTTTGGTGGGTAGAACCTCAAGGTCGATGACCGGCAGAATCCTGTAGTAGACATCGTAATTGTGTATTTCGCGGATGATCACCTCCTGAGTAACATGATGCTCGGTTGGCTTGACGACCTCGTGGGTTACAGCTAGAGGGAGTCAGCCAATTCTCACTATGCCGAATTATGAGAAGCACGCCTACTTACCAGGAAGATGTTTGACCGTTTCATCTTCATCAACCGTGTTTGTCAGATCCACAATCCCCTTCAACTCATCATGGTTTGGCAAGCCTTTCCTGCTGATCGACGTCTTCTGAAGTGGAGTATCGTGGTCCCCGTTGACAAGCCTCGCAGTTGTAGCGACCGCCATCTGCAACGCAAAGTGCTCTTGGACCGATGGTGCTTAAATTGGCAGGTTCCTTGGCTCTAGCGTTGATGGTCGGAGTTGATATCATGGACACCAGATCCACCCCATCCTGAGATCAAATCTGGCGTCCAAGTAGACCTGGTGACCTCGACTGCATGGTTTAGTGACATGCATTAAGACGGTGATGTCACAGGATGTCTTCCTGAAGCGTCCACCAGCTACCGCTACTCTTGCTTCACATATCGTACTAGAGATGGTCTGCGTCTAGTACGAAAGCTTTCGATGCTCATGGCGTCCGGGCCTTCGGCTCCGCCGCAGTAAGCCAACGCATCTGCAGACGGCTAGCCTTTGGAAACGCGTAAAGTCCAGACTCCAAACCGAGTCTCTTGAACTGGTTTGTCACTCGCTCCGACGTCAAATTCTAGCCTTCATGCGGTATGGATATTTTTGAGCCCACGTGTGAGTGATGACATAGACGCTCTGACATCCTGTTGTCGACACACGAGCAAAGCTGTTTCAAGCTTAGTATTTCTCACGAAGTCAACAATGTTTTCGCATAACAAATCACCGAAGCTATGAACGCCACATCCGGCCTCGTACACGGACAATTAGTGCTCCGCTCTTGACTGACGTGAATTGTGGCACTTGTCACGGGAGAACGATGTCACCAAGACGGTATCAATCTTGATGGTTCTGAGGCTTGGTGTCGATTGGATGCGACAGCCAACAAAAGAAAGACTTCTTGAATCGATTACGCATGATCAACATATGGGATGTAGCTAACTGTCGCTAGTATCTCGGAACCAGGGCGCTCCTGCTTCGTTAGCTTCCGGGAACCAGCCGGTTGGGACGAAGGGCTAGACTTCACGCGGCTGGACCCACGCGGCTGGACCCACGCGACTGGGCCTGGTGTCGAGGCTAGAATCGCGTTGTCAACACCAGCGCATAAAACGCCTTCCGTCATACCTGTCTCCCGTGGCCCACCGCTAACAGCCTGAGGGTGACTAGGTTACCAGGCGGATGGAGAAGCCACAACACGTAGGCATCGTCATCGGGAGTCCTCACGGCCTCCAACTGGCGTGCGGATTGGGATTCGTTTCGGTTGTAGCGCATTCATCCCGTGGCTGATGGCGTAGGGGCAGATGTAAGTCGACAGAGATGTTGACCCCCATCCGGAGGGTCCTCTGGATCGCACGCACGCGCTGAACCACGAGGTATCAAGGTATGCGGTCATCGCAGTAGGTGGTTAGTCGCCATATATAGAGCTGTTGCAAGCACCCTCTACACGATGTCTGCACGACATATCATTCCCAGATATCTCAAAGTACCCTATACACACTTCCGAAACTTCCAGATCACCAACCTTAAACCAAAATCACTACATCATGGAGAAGGCCAAGACCGCAGTTCAGGGTTTCCTGCACAAGAATGGACAAGATGTGAGTTATGATAGCTTGATGGGCTTCCAGACTCACACTGATAACAATCTAGGACACCACTGTTCATGAGTCCACCAACTCAGCTGTTCAGAATGAGCATGTTACCAGGACCCAGCACAATGAGTCGCAGACCGCGGTCGACCGTGAGGTCCACCAAGACGTAGGCACTACCTTCCACAAGCCCTTGCAACTGAAGACACATGCTAACAAATCTGTAGCACCACCACACGACTGTGCAGCCTGTCAAGGACCGAGAAGTTCTCCCAGAGCAGCACACCCACAAAATGGCTCCCACCGAGCACCGCACCTTTGACAACCGCAACGACGATCACACTCGTGCGCGCCTTGAGCAGGAGGCCGCGCAGTTCAAGAACACCCGGGAAGTTGGAGACGTGCAGTAAGTATTGTCGTTGGCTTTTCGTCGGCCAAAATTGACATGTTATCCAGACACTCGCATGGTGAAGCCAAGACTGTAGGTGGCGAGCATGTGCACCACCGTGAGTACTGCCCTTCCTCGAAATCTTCACATTCAGCCCTGACTCAACCATACAGATGTTCACGAGAACATCCAGCCCGTGATCCAGAAGGAGACCGTCCAACCTTCCGTTGTCCACACCACCAAGCCCATCCACGAAGTCCACCACAACGAGGCCAAACACCACGGCTCGAGCACACTGCCTGCCGTGTCCATGTCAGAGTTCCAGAAGAACGGCGGTGGTCTTGGTGGCTCACACGGTACCAGCCATGATGCCTTCGCTGGCGCGCCTCAAGGCTCAATCCACGAGCCAACCATTGGTGGCGCTGGCGCCGCAGGCACTACACACTTGACGGAGAAGGATGGTGTGGCAGGGCACCACGCCACCCACGGCACTCACGGCACGTCGGCGACGTCGGGCCTTACGGGTAGCCATGGCACAACCGGCGTCCCTTCTGGAGCTGCTGCTGGCACCGCGACTGAGCACAAGAAGCCCAGCCTGATGGACAAGCTTAACCCCAAGAAGGACGCTGACGGTGACGGCAAGGCGGGGTTCATGGACTAGACACTATCATCCTCTATACCAAGAGGGAAATACCTAGGATGGAAACTGATCTTTCGTATCAGTATAGCTTAATTTAACTAAATCTGAATTCGTCGCTCATGACCCTTTTTCTCGTACGGAACATTCGGGCTTCTTCGAAAAATGTGACAGCAAGTTGACTTGTCGAAGACTGCGGGTGAAGATGTGCCATTGTGGCTTCGTCACAACGTACACCAGAACGTCGCCAAAAGAAATATTTTTGCATTGAACAATAACCAAGGTAGTTTTCAAATCATACCCGTTCGTGTCAACATTGTCTTATTGTTCAAAGTTACCAATCCGGGCCCCCGCATATTTGCCTGAACACTAGTCCTTACTCCACCCAAATTTGTAAAAGGTTTGCTAATATGCTTATGTAACCCTTTTATTTTATTTTATTCTTACTATCATGATCCATACATAATCATTTAACAACTTCAAGATTTACAAAACCTTAAAATTAATATAAACCCAAGCCTTAACTTAAACCGTAATTACTAATCTCAAATATAGCGTAAGGCAATGTTATGACCCAACTGCAGGAGGGATCAGGAAACGGAACCCCTGGCGCTGCAGTTTACCCACTCCGGTTGTACGGAACATCTCTTATGTCAGGAACACGCTATGTCAGCAGGACACCAGGGTTAGGGTCTGCACGTTGGATATGTTGGATATGTTGCTAGCCAAGCTATCCAGTACTGAAGATGGTATGAAGGCCACAGGATATAAGGACACAGTCATTACCATACAGATAGTATTTCCTTCATAGCTCTTCAGTTGTCAATCTAAGTATTCAGTCTACCCTGAATAGCCTCACGGCTTCTGATCATCACTCGCACCAACACACAGTCTTGATATTGCACCTTTGTTACCTCTGCTACCTTACTGCTAACATAAACCCTCTGACACCTTCTATTTACTCACGGGTATTTAGTGTGATCATTACAGGCAACTTGTTTTCTTTCTTTATTACTTTGCGATTCCCAAACAGAAATACTACCTTTCGCCTTGTATCACTGCGCAACTTAAATATATAATATAGTAACATAAATTAGCGCCGCGAACAAATACGGACCAAAAGTAGGTGTGGGCGGGATTAGTGTTTAGGCAAATGAGCGTTGGGATCGCCGGCAACGGCGACCGCAGACGGGACCCATTTGACAGGCCCCACGCCGAGTCACCTTCCGAACTGCCGGTCCTTCCGCTCCGCCACAGCAGGTGTTTACAAAATGTCCTAGTTGGCTCGCGAGAATCAGACAAATGCTTGGTCATAAGGAACCCATTCTCTCCTATTGAAGGTAACTCTGCTACTATATCCAAAGGTAGCATAGTCCAAGCGCGACAGCACGCAACGCACAACATGGCTGCAATCAAGGCATCCAACGTCCTCGTATTCGGAGCTACAGGCTTCATCGGCCAATACATCACCAAGGCCATCATCAGTGCCCAGCCAGCCTTCAAGCAGGTGACCATATTCACATCTACAGAGACGGTGCAGAACAAGCCCGAGCTCTTGGAAGGGTGGAAAAAAGCCGGCAACGTGACCGTGGTGGCTGGTAGCGTCGACTCGGAGGCGGACGTGCGTGCTGCGTACAAGGATCACAACATCGACACAGTGGTATGTGCGTTTGGACGGGGTGCGATTGCGAAGCAGGTTGAGTTGCTCAAGTGGGCCGATGCGGATGGCGTAAAGTGGTTCTTGCCCAGCGAGTATGGCACGGGTGAGTGATTTGAGCACCTACAGAGTCTCTATCGTCTGCTGACAATCTATGTCAGATATTGAGTACGGGCCCAAAAGCAAGGATGAGAAGCCCCACCAGCAGAAACTCGCCGTGCGCAAGTTCATCCGCGAGCAGGTCAAGCAGCTGCAAGTCACCTACGTTGTCACGGGCCCGTACTTTGAGTCATGGGTCGGACGGCTGCCAGAAATCTACGACGAGTGCCCCGGCTACGACGCCAAGTCCAAGGCGGCGTTGCTGATCGGTGATGGCGAGGGCCGGGTCGGCTTCACGACGAAACCGGATGTGGGCAAGCTAGTGGTTGCGGCGCTGCAACACCCTGAGACGGCGGTGGGCAAGGCGCTCAAGGTGAACTCGTTCGAGGTGACGCCAAAAAAGGTGCTGGCCGAGTATGAGAAGCTCACGGGAGAGGGGTGGACGGTGTCGTACATGCCACTGACCAAGATGGCTGAAGTCGAGAAGAAGCTGTGGGAAGAGAAGGACCCCAAGGCTACCATCATCACGCTGAGGAGGATCTGGGCCGAGGGTGGCACGCTCTACGAAAAGACGGACAATGAGTCCATTGGCATCAAGTCAGGGGACTTAGATACCCTCGAGTCGGCTCTCAAGAGCTTGGTTTAGATTATTTCTCTAAAGAAAACAAGCCAGTATTTTCACAAAGTAAAATAATGGAATGGCTCCAAGAGGAGATCTATCAAGTCTCCAGTCTGTCAAATATATGTGTATGTTTATCAGCACGCACAGTAAGCACTTCGTAGGCCAACAGTTTCTAAGAGAATCTATCAATTACGCAAGACATCTGCCCCGCCGCAAGTGTTGGCTGTCTAACAAGACATAGCATGAGTCCAACTTAGTTTGACAACCTGACAGGG
The DNA here is from genome assembly GCA_022609195.1 of Plenodomus libanotidis. NCBI lineage: Eukaryota > Fungi > Ascomycota > Dothideomycetes > Pleosporales > Leptosphaeriaceae > Plenodomus > Plenodomus libanotidis. Next base: position 67,768 of record JAGKQA010000025.1, read on the forward strand.
TGTACTTTCCCCTTCTTCTAGGCGGGTGTCTTTCCGCAGCGTGTCCGTTTTGAGACGGTGGGGTCCCCATGTCTCTCCCTCCTGTCATGCGGGGAAGGTCCAATGGAGACCACATCAGATCCACTCACTACACACTCGATCACATGCACTTCATCACGCTCGCAAGCTCTCACAAAGTTTACATCATTGAATTGGGAATCTTCTAAGTTCGTGCGACTCCTCCGCATGTCGCTTGTCTGAGGATCTGGACCTCACTTTTCAGCCGGTCATACCCCTCGCGGTCCACGACATCACCGGCACCACAGCCGCCGCTCGGCTGCGGGTGGTCCGTCCAGCCTCTCCCTCTTGCGCAACATCTCGACCAGACCGCGATGCCTCCTGGCGACGGCGGCTGGGGCGCCCGTGATGTGTCTCCGTTCCTGCTGATCCTCATCTTCATCACCACCCTTGGTCCCTTCCAGTTCGGTTTCCACTTGGTATGCGCTCCATGCCTCGCCTCTTTGCTATGGCGTGACTACGTCCCTATGGATACTGACTGACCGTGCTGCCTTCAACTTTAGGCCGAGCTAAATGCACCGCAACGTGTCATTACGTGCGAGGATGTCGACATTGGCCTCCCTCCAGCCGGTGCTGTTGGACGTGTGACCGCCACACTCTCTACCTGGGCATTTGGCACTACCACCGATGAGTGCCATGGCCTCCCCATGCAAGAGGCCACCTTCGCCGCCATATCCTCCGTCTTCACCATAGGAGGCCTTGTGGGGGCTTTGGCGTCTGGTCCCGTCACCTCAAAGAAGGGTCGATGGCTGTCCATGCAGCTCACCGCTGTCATCTTTGTCATTGGTGCTGCTATCGAGGCGTTCGCTACTCAGCCATGGGTTTTGGGCTTGGGTCGTTTCATCTCTGGTCTTGGTTCTGGAGCCAGCACCGTCATCGTGCCTCTGTACATCTCCGAGGTCGCACCGCCCGCCGAGAGAGGCTTCTTTGGCGCCTTTACACAGATCAGTTGCAATACGGGAATTCTGGTCGCCCAAGTGCTGGGGTTTTTCTTGAGTCACGGTGCAGCGTGGCGATGGATTCTGGGAATCAGCGGCCTCATCGCGGTCGGTCAAATCGCGCTGACCTTTATTGTGCCGGAGAGTCCTGCCTGGCTGGCTACGGCGAAGGGCGATTTTGCCGGTGGTCGAAGAATACTGCAGCGCATTCGCGGCCCACGTTTCAACATCGACGATGAAGTGGCCGTCTGGGGACCCGGTGGCGCCAAAGCCGTCGAGCCGGGCGAGGAACAAGGCTTGCTCAGCGATGACAACACAACCCTCGTGGAATCCGAGAGGGAAGACGTGCAGCACATTGGCATTATGCAGGCGCTTAAAGACCCATTGTACCGGCCAGCTATGATCGTGGTCATGGGCATCATGTTTGCGCAACAGCTATGCGGCATCAATTCGATAGTGATGTACTCGGTGTCGCTGCTCAATGGACTATTGCCCTTGAGCTCCATCGTTCTCACCATCCTGGTCTCGGCCATCAACCTCTTCATGACGACGGCGTGCTCACCACTACCGGACAAGTGGGGCCGCAAGACATGTCTGCTAGTGTCTATAATCGGACAGGGCGCCTCCTCGCTCACGCTGGCCGTTTCTATCCTTACCGGTGTCAAGATTCTATCTGCGCTCGCCGTGGGCTTCTTCGTGGGCTTCTTCGCCGTCGGTCTTGGCCCTGTGCCATTCATACTTGCGTCGGAGCTGGTGGGCCAGGAGGCCGTTGGTGCGACGCAGTCTTGGTGCCTGGCTACTAACTACACGGCTACCTTCCTTGTGGCGCAGTTCTTTCCGATCATCAACACGGCGCTCAACAACTGGCTGGGAGGACGAGGTGGCTGGGTGTACTTTATCTTCGCGGGGTTTGCGGCACTCTTCGCCCTGTTTATTATGACACAGGTGCCAGAGACCAAGGGCAAGAAGGATGCTGATGAGGTGTGGGGGCGGACCAGACGGCTGGATTAATACACTTTAGCACTTGGGAAGCCTGGCTTCTTCACTTCACATGCATGCTTACGATACATACCTAAAGAAAACTTCTACCATACCTGCAAGCATATGCAAATACACTGTCGCCTCCAGAAACTCCTCGGCACGATTGAATTGTATCGAAGGTATTTGTCCAGCACGTCCCACGAAAGACATTCTTTCAATTTAGGTACTTCGGATCTTTCTCTTAACATCGATATTACTCAATTCGGCAGAAACATGCGCCTGTTCCTGACCATCTGTTCAAGCACGCCGACCCCAGCCCGAACGCCGTCGACGACACAGACGTTTTCCGCCCGATCTTCGCCGTATACCTCCACAGCGGTACCCCGTATAATATCCTCCAGCCCGGCCATACCTGCACAGCCCATAATGACACAGTCCACATCTCTTGTCGCGAGAAGGGCCTTTGTAGCATCCTTGAGCTTCTGGTTCACCGTCTCGGCAGCCACGCCGCCATGGAAGTCACCCGCATTCAGGCCGGTGGTGAAGACGCCGCGGAAGGTATTGTTGGCAGATCCTGAAGTCTGGCCCAGAAAGGCTTGCACGGCGCTGTGTAGGTGAGCTTCCCAGAACGGGCCAGTAGTGACTATCCCCCAGCCTCCACGCCGACCTGAAGACGAAGGCCTGAGCAGAGGCAGAGTGGCCACGACACTGGCTTCGAAGATGCCGGTCACGGCTACTTGAGGGAAAGCAGAGGCTATTTTTTGGACGAGCGGGTGCGAGCTGTAGCAGGCAACAAGAACGCCGTCGTAATTTTCGATGGTATTGCTGACCTGGACATGTGCCCATACAGCCGCGGTGCTGGCTTCTATATCCTCTTGGTTGTTGATGCTCGCTGGACTGTCACTGCTGCTGAGTGCAGTGTAGAAGTCTATCTGAAGGGTCTATGAAGGGCATGTAAATATAAATTACATTTTTCTAAGTATGTGCTCGATGATTGCATACTTTTGGTAGACCCATACTGTGAATAGCCTGCTCCATGCCATGCGTCATATTCGCTGAGGAGTTGGGATTCAACACCAGTAGACGCATTAGTTCAGACATCATGTATTCGTTGTTGACCGTTATGACAATCCGAAGAGGTCTTTGCGAGCGACGAGCTTGGTGGGGTGTGTGAGGTTTGAGAAGTCGCATTTCCTGTATGCGCCGAAAAGAGAACCGCCCTCTCCCTCCCCCAACTAATCCCTGCCCGGCTTAGCCATACCTGCGGCAGCTTCCACCCCTGAATCGTCATTCTCCAGGACCTCTAGCTGCAGGGCGGGCAAGCTTCGGCGGGTTGTGGCTGCCGCCAGCGCTGACCGCCTGCCCCTAAACCACACCCCACCGCCCTAGGTAGCAGATGCGCCGTCATTGCATAGGACCTCAACACCAAATCACCTTCGCGACAACCATCCTCAGTTTGACCGCAGTTCCAGTACGGCCTTACGCTAACAGCCGGTCTTCAATTCCGAATAAAACAGAAGCCCTCGGATTTGCCGCCCAACATGGCAAATCCACCACCCATCGGTATGCCCTCTTTGCCCTGCGTGAACACCATTGGCGTCACCGTCACTCCCACCCGCATTTCACTTCCTCCGAAGCCTGATGAGCTCTAACGAACTTGCTTTAACAGTCCTCGATGGCGGCACCGGTTTCCTCAAAGTCGGCTACGCCGCCCAAAACTTTCCCGAGTTCCAATTCCCATCCATCGTCGGCCGCCCCATCCTGCGAACCGAGGAGAAGGGCTCCGGCGCCGACGCCGACATGATCATCAAGGACATCATGTGCGGAGACGAAGCTGCCGCCGCCCGTACCATGCTGCAAGTCAGCTATCCCATGGAGAACGGAATTGTCAAGAAATGGGACGACATGCAGCATCTCTGGGACTTTACCTTTCAGGAGAAGCTCAAGGTGGACACGACCGGCCGCAAGATCCTGCTGACTGAGCCGCCCATGAACCCGCTCAGGAACCGCGAGAAGATGTGCGAGGTCATGTTTGAACGCTACCAGTTTGGCGGCGTCTATGTTGCTATTCAGGCCGTATTGGCTCTGTACGCGCAAGGTATGTTTGGATCTACGAGGCTGTTGAACTCGGACAACTCTAGGGCTCTATGTATGCTGACACTGGCCCCGATCAGGTCTCAGTTCCGGCGTGGTCGTCGACTCGGGCGACGGCGTGACCCACATTGTCCCCGTCTACGAGTCCGTCGTTCTCAACCACCTCACCCGCCGCCTCGACGTAGCTGGCCGAGACGTCACACGCAACCTGATCGCCCTCCTGCTGCGTCGTGGTTACGCTCTGAACCGCACTGCCGATTTCGAGACAGTTCGCCAGATCAAGGAGAAGCTCTGCTACGTTTCTTATGACCTGGAGCTGGACAAGCGCCTGAGCGAGGACACGACAGTGCTGGTGGAGAGCTATACACTTCCTGATGGACGGGTAATCCGCGTGGGCAGTGAGCGGTTCGAGGCACCCGAATGTCTGTTCCAGCCGCATCTCGTGGACTGCGAGCAGCCGGGCATTGCAGAGTTCTTGTTCAACACAATCCAAGCGGCGGATGTGGATGTCCGGTCATCACTATTCAAGGCGATTGTACTCTCGGGTGGCAGCAGCATGTACCCTGGCTTGCCGTCGCGGCTGGAGAAGGAGCTGAAGCAGCTGTGGCTGACGCGAGTGCTGGAAGGGAACCCGGAGCGGTTGAGCAAATTCAAGGTCAGGATAGAAGACCCCCCAAGACGACGTCACATGGTATTTCTGGGAGGCGCGGTGCTGGCAAACATCATGGCGGACAAGGAGAGCATGTGGATCACGAAGCAAGAATGGGAAGAGCAGGGTACAAAGGTGTTGGAGAAGCTGGGGCCAAGGTAACGCGAAGGCAATGGTCGTTGGGAAACGGAGCAAAGATGGATCTCGGGGGTCTGGTTTTGGTAGCATGCAGGCTTTGGGCTTGTTTTCCAGAAGAGCGTGGGCAAATCAAAAAGAGCAGCTACTCAGCCAAATGCAGGATTTTGAGGTCACCTAGAATTCCAAGAATCGACTTCTTGCTTTGCATGGTGCTGGATAACAGAGCATGACTGCATTTTGGCGGCCGGCTGCTAGTGCGGTCAAAGCCGCAGTTGAGTTACTGAATACAGTAGCAGCGCCCAGTTTGGCATCCTGTAACGCGACTGACTTCACACGTCTTCGGTCTGAGCGTTTGGGAATACTATACTTGAGCAACACAGTAATTTCTCTGATTCACGTTCCCATGTGCCTTGATCATACCAAGTCACGCACTGTTTCGACACCACAAGCTCATGATACCTACTCTCAATACCTTGTGGTCCAGACAATGGATGTATCTGCCTGCAGCGCAACAGTCACAACATCCACATTCGAGGCAGACCAGTACATCAGACTTGAAGTACACGAATCCAACCCTCGATACTCGGAGATCGGGTTATGCACTCGTCTCAACAAAGAACTGGGCAGAGAAGGCTGCACCGATACAATCTGAGCCCAACCTAAATCGTCCTGTCAACACACAACGACCTTTGGACCGCACCCTCACTTTGGAGGACTCTCTCGTTCATCAAACCTGATTGAGAACTCAAGCACGCACAAACACGCGCGCGGGCCATTTGTCTCACGCATCAGGATCGGTCTTAGCACAGTATCACTCTCACCAATAGCTCATGGCGTCGACGGCCTCTCAGGGGTCCGGTTCGAGCCGGCATCCCCACGGGGCTTCGCTCAAGAAGAGCGTGCAGGCTGCTTTTGAAGGTAAGAATGACGAGCGGAGAGTCTTCTTCTTTTTCGCGTTCCCTGCTGCCACGGCCAAAAGACGTACTGTATGCATGCGCATGAGAAAGCAGTGGAGGTTGGGAAGGGGATTCAGACCGCTGGCCAATTCATAGTGATTTGATCCAGGTCGTTCGGGCTCTTTGTGCTACTTGTCCCTCTACCTGCTTTTTTATCCTGTTCCGGCAAGCTGCACGGAGGGAGACGAGCAGAGATTGTGCTTTTCACCCCTGCATCGTATTCACTCTATCTAAAGTGTTTTGCGGAAGACTCGTTACGAATATCGATCTGTCACTCACCTTGCGTGGGTACGGCGCCTGAGTTCGCCACCTACACATACCTACTCTACACACACACACACACACACACACACATACAGTCAGCTGCACTCACAAGTCTCCTCGGCCGCTCCTCGTTGGGCTGAACTACCCTAACCCACTTGTAGTATCCTGCTCTCTGTTATATCTACCCCGGTGTTTCCTCCCCCACATAAGCCTTTCATCTCGCTTTCGGGGAGCTCGGAACACGGGGCCGATCCAACTGCCTGATAGCCCTTGCCGAATCCTCCGGGCTGTCGGATGTCAGCTCAGCACAAACTCCGCTCCACAACGAGAATCACACATCTTTTTCTGGTGCATTGGCTGTGGCAATGGACTCGGCGGCAATGGTCCACTAAGCGGGGACTTATCATGAAGCTGGGCATGAAGATTTGGACACCTCTCACTATCTGTCTCTCGTCGCCTCGTTCGTCATCCTCCGCGATATGATGAACTCTTCGACGTCGGGGAGGCAGTATGGCCTTGCTCGGCAGACATCGGGCCTCACACATCCCGGCCAAGCCAGACCGAGTGTGTCAAGGCAGGGCTCATCCTCGTGTACTACTAGCTCATCTCATTACTCATACCTCTTTACAACACCACTCACCATCACCACCCGCGACCCCTCCATCTTCCAGAAACCCAATCTCTCTCTCACGAAGCAAAAGCAGCAAGCCTTCAGAGACAGAGACTAATATCAGATCGCAGATCCAAATGATCGCGGTGCCTTTGGGCCCATCGGCTACCAGTCGAAGGTCCGCGTGGCAGACCGTTACAAAGTCATCGGCTTCATTTCCTCGGGCACGTATGGCCGCGTCTACAAAGCCGTCTCACGCTCCTCTACGCCCTCGCAGTCGGGCATCTCCGAGTTCGCCATCAAGAAATTCAAGCCCGACAAGGAGGGCGAGGCCCTCACCTACACAGGCATCTCGCAGTCCGCCGTTCGTGAGATGGCCCTGTGCTCCGAGCTCAGCCACCACAATGTCATCAAGCTAGAAGAGATCATCCTCGAGGACAAGTGCATCTACATGGTGTTTGAGTATGCCGAACATGACCTTCTGCAGATCATCCATCACCACACCCAGCAGCCACGCCACCCAATCCCCCCGGCGACCATCAAGAGCATCATGTGGCAGCTGTTCAACGGCTGCCAGTACCTGCACGCCAACTGGGTGCTGCACCGTGACCTCAAGCCGGCCAACATCATGGTGACCTCGGCGGGCGAGGTCAAGATCGGGGACCTCGGCCTCGCGCGCATGTTCCAGAAGCCCCTGCACAGCCTCTACTCCGGCGATAAAGTCGTCGTGACGATCTGGTATCGCGCGCCGGAGCTGCTGCTCGGCTCGCGGCACTACACACCCGCGATTGACATGTGGGCGCTGGGGTGCATCTTCGCGGAGCTGCTGTCGCTGCGGCCCATTTTCAAGGGCGAGGAGGCCAAGATGGACTCCAAGAAGACGGTGCCCTTCCAGCGCAACCAGATGCAGAAGATCGTCGACGTGTGCGGCCTGCCGACCAAGGACCGCTGGCCGCTGCTCGTGCACATGCCCGAGTACGGCGCCATGCAGCAGCTCAACCCGCCCATGAGCCACCCGCACCACGGCCGCGCGCACCCGCTCGGCAGCCAGCTCGAGAAGTGGTACCACGGCACCATCAACACGTCGACGTCGTCGTCGCCGCACAACGCGCCGCTGGCGTCGCTCGGCGCCGAGGGCTACAAGCTGCTCTCGGCGTTGTTGGAGTATGACCCCGAGAAGCGCCTCACCGCCGCACAGGCGCTGCAGCACCCCTTCTTCAGCACCGGGCCGGACCGGGTGAGCGCAAACTGCTTCGAGGGCTTGAAGATGGAGTATCCGTGTCGGCGGGTCAGTCAGGACGACAACGATATCCGGACGGGCAGTCTGCCGGGGACGAAGCGCAGCGGGCTGCCGGATGATAGTCTGCAAGGGCCTAGGAAACGCGTCAAGGAGAACTAAAGGTGATCTTTGGCAGAGGCGAATGGGGAGATTGACCATAATTCAGGCATAGAGGATACTACCGGGAGTGTGAACAAATTCCATGGTGGGAGATGTACATCAGATTTCGTGCTAGGAGAGGCATAAAAAGTCTGTGAGGTGCATACTTGCTTTGGGGAGGAGAATGAATTTGCATGAAGGAGGAGCGCGGCGTATGGTTTGGTGATTTTATATAGAACACAAGACTTGCATCACCATAGAAGTCTGTACTCCATTGTGCCGTTTGAAGATGACAGGGCTCAGAATTGCAGATGGCACTTCCAAACTCGTGGGCGACAGTGTCGCACTATTAGGTCCCCTATCTGTCTTGCTCAACGTGCGTTCACGAATGTCGCCGTCTAGAATGTGTTGGTCTACATTTTCCGGCGCAAGTGATTTAAGCCAAGCCGTCTGCAATGCCCGTACAGAAACAAGCAGCGCAGTAGACTATGCACGTCTCTTCTAGCCACACAGATCCACCATCACTTCCCCAGCATGAAAAGATCGCATGTCTCTGTTGTAAGCGAACTTTGGGTTCCTGGTTTTCTTTCTCATTTGGGTATCCCTCAAAACAACACCACAACAATAATAACCACAAAACGGAGGTGGAAAAAGAAAAAGGGGGGCCTAGGCTCGAAGATGCCGAGAGAATTACATGATAGTACACACAAGGAAAATTAGTTGGCAGTCGTCATCACACACGGGCGGGAAAGTGACGCTCGTGGTACGAGAAGACCAAAAAGGCACCACGGGCGGCCGACCCTCGCTTTCCGCTTTCCCATGCGATGGCCAAGATCCCAGTGCGTGATTCCTTCGCAGGGCTCGCCTGTCAACGCGCCGCGACCTGTGACAGCGTGCGCCCAGCCTCCCGGGTGGGCTCGCATTGCACACGCATCTATGCACCACCCCCCCGTCACCGTCCGTCATCACACATGTCCCTCACCATCATCAACACTATCACAGGACGTTGCCTCTGAAGTGTTGCGCACTGTGGAATTGTGCGGTTGGTGGTCCGACACTGGAATATTCCACACTCCCCCCCCTCTTTAGCTGCTTCCTGCCTCGCGACCGGAATCCACAAGGCCAAGTTTCACTGTGCACTCGCGCTACAAATCCTATTTCTTTGGCGGAGCGGCGGGCGACTTGACGTTGTTTGACAGCCAGGCTAGGCCCTCGAGAAGACCTTCGCCAGTCGTTGCGCAGCTAGGCACGACGAACCATATCTTGTCCTTGAGCTTGTTGAGTTCGAGGCGCTGGGTGACTTCTTGGGGTTTCATGGCTGTTGGAGTAGAGCCGTTAGAGCTGGTTCAGAGATCGAGGGGGTAGGAAAGTGAGGAATGGGCGGGTCGCAGAACGTACCGTTGTCGAGATCCTGCTTGTTGGCAAACACCAACAGCAAACTGTCCTTCATCTCCCTGTCGTTGATAATGCGGTGCAACTCCTGCTTCGCCTCGTCCATGCGCGCCGCGTCGGACGAGTCGACGACGAAGATGAGACCTTGGGTGCCTGTGTTTTCATGGATGGTCAGCCACCAGTGCTGGGCAAGTAATGCAATTGAGAAACCTCGCGAATCCGGGCGCATCTCTAGATGGGAGCACACATACCGCTAAAGTAATGCCTCCACAACGGCCTGATCTTATCCTGGCCACCGACGTCCCAAACGTTGAACTTGACGTTCTTGTAGGTGACGGTCTCGACGTTGAAGCCGACGGTGGGGATTGTGGTGACGTCCTGGCCGAGCTTGAGCTTGTAGAGGATTGTGGTCTTTCCGGCGGCGTCGAGACCCAGCATGAGCAGGCGCATCTCCTTGGAGCCAAAGATGCGACCCATCATCTTGGAGAGTTGGCCTCCCATCTTGGCGGGCGTGCGTGCGGCGGTCTCGTGGTCGGGAGCGAAGCTGAATGAAAACGCAGTCGCGTTCGAATCGGGGCTGGGAGAGACGGACAGACACACAGACGTCGACTTCAGTGGGCTGGCAGTCGCTGCTGGAGTGCGGGGTGGAGATGGTTTCGAGAGGCTGGTACGGTTAGGTCAGGTCGAGATGAGTGGGGACAGCAAGTCAATGCGCGCGTCTTGACGTCTCGAGTGTGGTCGGTGGCGATGTTGATGATGCTATTGGTGTTGTGGAGGAAGAGTGAGGGAGTGAACGCTCCACAATAGGGACAGGACGTTGAAGTTAGAAGCTGTTGTTGTATGAAGCTGGTTGTGGTGGTGATGGTGGTGGTGATGAAGTCGAAGGCGCGCTGCGGGTCGGGGCCAGGAGTCGCAGAGGGCAATCGAGCTAAGAAAGTAACTGGAGCGAAAGCGAGCCTGTGTAGCAATGGCCGCAAAATTAGTGCTTTGGAAACACGGCAGCACGGGCAGCACGCCTGGGGCAGAAGGGCGTGCTGCCTGACTGGCATGTCACCTTGCGCCTGTCCCCAGCGTCGATCGGGGCTAAGCCTTATTCCTTATTTCCACCTTCTGTGAGCATTGGATTAGGGCATGACCCGTAGCACGTACCTCATGGAACAGGATACGCGGTCAGTTCCATTCGACTCGCAGTGAAGAGCAGAACGGGACACCCGCTGACCTGGGTGTTGTACTGTTAGCTGCTGTAGGCACCTAGGTAGTGATCAGATCGACATCGGGACCTGAGCTTCAAAGTCAGGGGTTCAAGAGTGAGCTGAATATTGGATATCCAGAGATACTCAATTTTTGGGCTATCCGGTTCGAGTTGCACCTTGCGCCTGGTTCTGTAACTCTAGTACTCGCCCAGGCGTGACGCATGATCGAAATCCCTCTTGTCTTCTTCCTTACTCTCCGACAGCCACCTAGCCATTTCCGACTTGTCCCATTCTCGCAGACGCATGCAATGCTGTCGTCAGTGCAGCTTCTGTCGCACCTCGTCCGTTTCAACATTCAATCTCAAGAGTCAGGGGTACCGAGAACTGTCTTGGCGTTAGGGGTCCTCCTCCAGAGGGGGCCGCCAAATGTCCCGAGGGGCCGGGGCCGGCACAGGGGTCCACTCTTTGTAAGATGGCCTTCTTTTACTGAAGTTGATCAATTTCTCACCACAATACCTGCTTCTGTCAAGCAATATCCCAATGTTGCTGGCCAAGGATTTCTATTGGACCAATTTAGAGCGTGAGCTCCTCCTGCTGTTCACTCGCTGCCAGCAACTAGTGTTCTCGAACATGTAAAGCGCGCAGATCCAGCCATTGCTGAGCAGATCGCTATGAGAAGGAGGAGGGTCTTCCGAGGTTGTGCCACGGTGGTGTATCTAGCAGAAGGAGAGCTGCACAGACTGCCCAGGCGTCACGCGCCGACGCTTCACCATCCTCAGGTACCCAGTACCATAGTATGGAGGGACCAAGGTGCAATACTCGTTTGGTCTACTTGCGTACTCCATTCTTCCACTTTCGATATTCTTACGGACGTAATTCCTTAGTTGGGCTGGACCTCGAGCTGAATTGGTCAATGCTGTGGTCACTCGAGACTGCAAATTGCACGCAACACGCCGTAACATGAATCAAGCTCACAATCTCATCAGCAAGCGGGGCCCTCGCGTCCTCAGCTTTGCCTTTTCCAGTCGAGTAGCCGGAGCCTCGCGTTCTCCACGCAGCATATAGAGCCGTTTAACTTTTGCGGCCTTCGCCTGTGCACCCTTCAACACATGCAGCTGGGACCTCTGGAGAGCAATGACTGCGAGCCCACAGTTGAGAGCCTGCTTGTCCACAATGGATGACTCATCTCGTATACAAGGCCGGATGCGTTCGACTATGCCGCGCGTGACACTCTGCCATGGTCCGCGTCGAGGTGACGGCCTCTCACGAGGTTCATCGCCGGTCACGAGGCGCTACTCACACGCCCCTGCAGCCGTTCAATTAGGCGATTCTCCCATCGCTTATCCAAGCTAACGCCGCATAATGTCTGTGGCCTTTTCCCGCGGCGTCACATCCCGCCCGCAGACTTTGGATGCATACGTGACGACCTCACCTTATCCATGTAGAGGGTGGAAACTGGACTTTCGAGCAGAGACCGCAGTACTGGTCCCGTGAATCTACAGCCTCCAAATACGAGACCGACTGACGCGCGGTCCCAGGCGCTGCTACCTTGCGCATGAAACTGTTCAAGCTGAGTGTCTCTTTGTTCCTGGCCTACGGCAGCTGGACTCCAGTGTGCGGACACGCTTGTCCTGGACGAAACGGCCGGCGAGCTTCGGGTGGGGGCTTCGGAACCGTCCATAATGTTTGTGTCAACATGGCGACTGCTATGTGCGACGCTTTGCTCTGTTGAGATCGAGCTGGCATAGCTCGGGCAGCATGTCCCTTGCTTGGAAAGAGACGTGCCCGGGCAGATGCAATGGAGAGCTTCCCTCTACAGAGCCGCGCGAGTACAACGCAGTTCCAGCGTGGCATTAGATGGATCAAAGACGTGAGGTCCCGGACTGCAGGCGGGACGACAAGGTCCTGACAGTGAGCAAGAACAATCTGATATTGCCGTACTCCAGAAGCTTGACGTGAATAATCGCTAGACCTTCTACGACGCCCAAGCTTGTATACGAGACCCCTTCCTTCCGAGCGGTGTAGAAAGCATGTCGTGAATACCCGAAGCTGGCCTGGTCGTTGCCGAGCAAAGCTGTCATTCTTTCATGACGCCCCAGAAGTCTCTTGCGAGACTGCAGTTAATGACCCGGAAGGCTGTTTCCTCCGAGCGAAATGTCACCAACAGACAATGCTGACCGGGAAACGGCCCAACCGCCCATGCACCTGCTGTATCGACTGCCTCTGAAACTTCACAGAACTGGTTTGAATTGCGCCATCCAGCATGGTGTTGCATGGGAGCTGGTGTCGAGACCAGAGTTCCAAGCCAGAGCTCAGCACGCAGGGTGTGGTCAACGTCAAGACAATAGGCACTATATAATCTACCATTCTTCACAACGGATACGAGTTTGGACCGCGTCCCACCACTCACGAATTATCTCGAAACATTGGCAATCAGCAAGCGACTGCAATGCTTGGAATCGAAATGTGCACACGGATCTTGCACCGCGTCTGCCTCTGCAATTTCCTGAAGAATGGCAGGTGAATCGCCCCAGAATCGGCTCCTGTTTCGTCACAATTCGAAGCTTGACGAATGTTCCGGACCAACTTTGCTCCAGATATCTAGTCATCAGCTCGAGTAGTCTACTTTTACTGGGTGGATCTTGGTTTCAAGCGCTGACTCTGCTTCGCGAGAGATTCGAGTAAGGCATCCGCAATCAGAAATGGCCATGGCCAAGAGTGCCATTCTAGATACGAGAGCACCATGCCGTTCTTCTTGGGATCCACAAGCTAGCCTTGATCGCTCGTCTGGTACTGGCGCAGCGTACATTCGAGGCCGCCATAGCGATAGTCAGCGCATTCGTTCAGAGCGAAAGATGATTACTTACTCGAGGAAAGCTATTACATCGAGTTTACATGCTGGAGAGCAAGATACGCAGCCAGGAACCCTGGGCGTGCTGCAGATCATCAAATGGTGTCTCTTGTATCATTCTTCCTCCTGCCGATAATATATGGTGATTGAGTTTCATTCCATTGGTGACATATCGAATTTTGCTGATTGTACCCCAGATGGGCACCACACACACACACAAATTCAGTCCAAGTAAAACAGTTGCGTAGTATGTCAGAAAGTCATGGTCATGTACCACGTGATGGCTTGAGAACGTACGCCAGATAAATTCCCAAGACACATCTTTTTCCGCAACCACTTCGATACAGTATTCACCTGCTTGCTGAAGGCGTCGTTCCTCCTTCCCACACATCGTCCCCGCACAGTCAAACGCCTGATCAACGGCACATGTAGTACTGAGCGTTTTTTTTTTTTTTTTTTGGGCATCCATGGCACTGGAGAGTTGCACGAGCCAACAGGATGAGTTGCAAGACAACATGTGAAGCTGGAGCGCAAATCAGATTCGGAAGCACTGCCGTGCGGAGATGGGAAGTATCGTCCTTTCCATCTTCCTTACTCCCGACGACGCTTTAGATCACTAGGCTCCTTAGTCCCTTCAAAGATGCGGAGACGGCAGCATGTACTTTACATGTTCTGACCTCCCCGACGGATGAATGTCACTCTCCATTATAATGGTACTGAAGTCTTGCAGTGCAAAGCGTCATCCACGTACCATCATGGCTACTCAAGTCTCCTGGGCGCAGCTGCTCCAAGCAATGTCACAATCCGTGTCTTCCCTAAAAGAGACACTTGATCGTGACGCTCAGTGGCAAGCATTCATCGACACGTCTGCCATTGTTGAGCCCGTAACGATCGGCGTCGCGTCAGCCGGGGGCGAGGCTATTTTGGTGCACATTGGTCCCAAGGCGCAGACATCGATCTCGTCTGGCGACTTGTCCACGGCAGACTTCACTCTTGTTGCCCACGGCGAACAGTGGGAGGCTTTCTTTCAAGCTGGCCCAAAAGCCCCCTTCCAATCGTTTGTGGGTCTGCAGGTATGATGATTCACTTTCATATGTTGGTGGTAGCGCACAAACCCCTACTGACCGGTGGAACCAGGGCATGAACAGTGAGCAAGCAGGAGTGGGTGTTGTAGGCAATCAAGTTCTCTTCGCCCAATACGGGCCGTGCTGGCTGGTCGGCCCGGCTTCGAGGGCAGCTCCGAAGTAGTCATGGGTGTGGTGCCCTTCCGCGACGACCCCAACACACAGGCCCAGCTGCGCATGGACCCCAAGTTTGGTCACTTCATGATCAAGGACGATCTAGACGCCGGCCTGGACCACGAGGGTCGTACCGGAGGGGCCAACGGCGCGGGCAAGAGCGCCCGTCCGCGTGCCCGTCTCTCGACGGTCAAGACGCTCGCAGAGGCTCTCGACGTGGTCCAGGAGGCCTTTGTCAAGCGTCTCAAGCGCATGTTGATGATCCCTTCGGACAAGGTGGTTGACCCACAGGTATCCCGGATGACGTTGGGCGGCGACTCCATCATGGCCGTCGACGTGCGCGCGTGGTTTCTGCAGAAGCTACAGGTCGACGTGCCAGTGCTCAAGATTTTGGGCGTAGGCGAGATGGTCGCTTCCCTGGTAGAAGGCGCGGTGACAAAGATCCAGCGGGACATTCTAGACCTGGCGGCGTCGGAGGGAGAAAGCATCGAAGTAGGGTCTGTACCAACAGCCATGGGAACGGATAGGGACAAATCGTCGGCCAGTGAGGTGGAGCGAAGGGCAGAGGACACGTCGGTGTCTTTCAGCATCACAACAGTCAGCTCGCCGGATGTGCTGCCAACGCCTATGACGCTTCCGGAGCTGCAGAGTCCCGAGGCCAAGCATCAGCGAGGCCAGCTTCTCGACCGCCATGGCAAAGAGGAAGAAGAAGAGGCGGAATCCCCCACTTGGAGACTGGCACGAGACCATCGCGAGCTCGTCTACCGAGCATATTGAGCCAATGACTTTTGGCCAGCGGCGGTTCTGGTTCCTCAGCCACTACCTCAACGATCCCGCGGCTTTCAACATCGCCTACATGGGCAAGCTGACAGGTCGTCTTCACCTCGACGACCTCAGTACTGATATCAAGGTAGCGGCACAGAGGCACGAGCCACTACGCACTCGCTTCTTGTAGTCTGACGATGACGACAAGACGCCCATGCAGGGCATCCTGTCGCAGTCACTGGTGCGCCTGGAGACGGAAAGCATAGAATCTGAGACCCAAGCGGTCCAAGCACTCGATGCCATGTCCAACTACCACTGGGATCTCGGCGACTGGCTGCCGTCTCGGATCCAGCTGCTTCTCCTCTCGGACACGGAGCAATATCTCATCATGGGGACGCACCACATCTCCATGGACGGCTACAGCTTCTACGTGCTCATGCTGGACATCAACGAGGCATACAACAACGCAGCTCACTCTATGTCTCCGTTGGCGAGCTCCTCGCAGGTACGGGCATGCGGACTGCAGCAACGCACCGCATACCAGAGTGGCCAGCTCCAGCCAGCCATTGCCCACTTCCGCGCCATGTTCCTGCCCGCCGATCTCGCGCGGCCCATCGAGCTGTTTCCGTTCACGCGCACACAGGTCCGCAAGCCGCTCGACGGCTACAGCACGCACGTCGCGCGCGTCCGTCTCGACCGCGAGACCGCCTCGCGGCTGAAACAGCTCGCCCACGGCCGCAGCGCCACGTCGTTCCACGCGTACCTCGCGGTCTTTCAGGCGCTGCTCTTCCGCCTGCTGCCGGCCAACACGACCGACCGGATCATCATCGGCATGGCGGACACGAATTGGCTCGACAGCAGCCTCATGCGCAGCGTCGGAAACTTGCCCAACGTGCTTCCGCTGCGGTTCGACCGCGTGCCGTCGCAGACGTTCGGGCGGGCGATCGAGGCGGCGCGCGACGGTGTGTACGACGCTCTGGGACACTCTGGCCTGCTGTTTGATCTGCTCCTCGAGGAGCTCGCCGTGCCGCGGTGGAACGCGTGGTCGCCCGTGTTCCAAGTGTTTGTGGACTACCGGCTCGTCGTGAGGGAGCACGTGGACAAGAGCTGGGCTGGGTGCCGGATCGGCGACGAGAGCTGGCGTGCGGTGAAGAGCGGGTATGACGTGACGCTGGAGATCACGGAGGATCATGAGGGCGCATCAATAGCAATGCATGTGCAGCAGGTATGGTATGAGGAGTATGGGGCGCAACTACTGCTGAGGAGCTACGCCAATGCCTTGAAGGATCTAACGAGGCGAGGAGATAAATTCGACCTGGACCGCCCGGAGAGGTGGGATGCAGAAGATGTATGGAGGGCATTGGACATTGGAAGGGGCATGCTGTGTTGAACTCACCTTTCGCCCCCTCTGTCTTTGTCTGTCTAAGTAGACACTGAGGTATAACTTGATGTCCTCATCAGCTAATCATCGCGCGTGTATAGGTCCCGCAATGCAATCTACGTGGCCTGCTACTGTCGCACACCGAATCGATGACAATATAGTGCAGCAGCCCACCTCTAACGCCACCAAGGACGACAATGGTCAGACCTTGACGTACGCCGCGATGGGCGAGCGGGTTGAGAGCATCGCCCGTGCTCTCATCTCGCAGGGCCTGCCCTTGGCCACTGTAGAGGAATAGGAGCAAGCGGTTGTCGGCGTGTTCTAGACACCATCCGTCGACTGGATCTGCTCTCTTCTCGCCATTCACCGTGTCGGTGCCACTTACTGACCTACCCTTGGATCTCCGGAACCCGACACCACGCTTAAAGTCGAATGTTGAAGCTGCGCGACCGGCTGCCGTCTTAGCTGACAGTCAGACAGTAGAGCGCACCCAGGAGATCGGTAATGGCGAGGGCATGGCTGTCATCAACATATCCGATTCAGCCGCCGCCACAGTAGTCGAAAAGAGAGCAGAGGCGGCTGCAAAGCCTGAACGACCCGCCTACATCATATTTACCAGTGGCTCGGCTGGTGAGCCAAAAGGCATCGTTGTCACATACGCCGGTCTTCGCGCTTACGTCGAGGATCGTCAGCGCGCATGGGACACTGCCGTGGCCGACTCCTCCGTGGTGCTCCAGAACTGCGCCTTCAGCTTCGACGCGTCGCTCATCCAGATTTATGCCGCGCTGACTACCGGCGGTTGCCTTTTCGTCGTCCCCGCCGAGGCCTGGGGGGGACCCGATCGAGACAACACGTCTAATGGCTGAACACAAGGTGACCATGACACAAGCGACGCCGTCTGAATACGGAATGTGGTTCCGTTATGCGCCTGATGCCCTGCGCCGCTGCACGGACTGGAGGGCTGCGTGGTGTGGTGGTGAGACGGCGGCCCTGGGGATGATCGACGGGTTCTGCGAAATGTGCAAGGTGCTTCCCAAGCTGCGTGTTTTTATAAACTATGGCCCTACCGAGGTTTCCATATCATCCATGGAGGCCGAGGCGAACCTGACAATTCTTGAGCCCGGCCGCCCGCTGCCCAACTGCGCAGCATACATCGTCGATGACGAGATGCGGCCGGTATCGATCGGTGTACCGGGCGAGGTCGTACTTGGCGGGGCCGACGTCGACGGCAACAAATATCTTCACCAGCCGGACTTGACGAAGAGGTAGATCCTCGCAGATACGTTCACGGCCTATTCCGGGGCATCATCAGCCAGGTGGGGCCGCATGTACCGCACCGGTGACTACGGGTAGTTCGACGCCCACGGCTTGCTGACCATCAAGGACCGGATTGCCGGCAATACGCAGGTGAAGCTGCGCGGGTTCCGCATCGGGCTGACGGAGATCGAGTGCGTCATGGTTGAGGAGGCTGGAGGGGCGCTTGCACAGGCCGTGGCCACGCTACGTGGGGACAGCCAGCACGACTGCTTCCTGGCGGCGCATGTCTTGTTTCACGAGATTACAAGCAGCGATGAGGAGCTAGATAGCCACCAGGTAGTGATCTATAGGCTACGTGCCAGCCTGCCGCTCCGCCTCCCGCAGTACATGTGTCCAGCCAGCATCGTGGCAATCGACCACCTGCCGTTGACCTCGCACGGGAAGGTTGACCGCAAGGCTGTGCAGGCGCTGCAGCTGCCTGACACATCGAATGGGCTCCTCGTTGAGCAGCAACGAGATGATTCGACGCCCACTGAGAGACGCCTCGCCGGCCTCTGGAGCGCCGTACTCCCGCTGCGAGCAGTGGCCAAGCCAATAAAGCTCCAATCCGATTTCTTCCTTGCTGGTGGCAACTCATTACTGCTTGTGAAACTCCAAGACGCCATCAGACGCGGGTTCGGTGATGCGCCTGGCCTGAACAGGCTCTTGGGTGCGACCCAACTGACCAACATGGCGGCTCTCCTAGACAAGTCGATTGAGGGGGGTCTTGAACTAGGACAAGGAGATTGCGCTGGACTCGAGGCTTTCAGGTGCGGTGTCCTCCGTACAGACACGGGATTCGAGAGTTGGTAGTGGCGGGCTCCATATCCTCGTCACCGGTGCCACCGGATCCCTAGGGCGGCGTGCCGTTCAACACCTTGCGACCATATAAATTGCATCTTAATAATACCAGCCTCCTATGCTCTCTGTACAAAGAACTGTTAAACGTCGATATATTTGGCTTTGGAGCAGTATTAAGAGTCCTTGGATAAAGCAATAGCCCCTTAGCTGTTGCTGTAGATGATAGTAGCGGCGATGTTTCCTTATTAGGCGCCCAGCTCGGCGAGCAGGTGTCGTAGCTACATAGCTTCTTTAGCGCCTAACGTTTAGGCTATTAGCTTAGCCTTGTAGGTGGATAAAGCTATAACATTTTGTAGCTTAGATAACTAGTTAATGGGCGTGCTGCCGATATTAAAGGTGTACCTTAATGTAGATTATCTTATCTAAGTATCTTCCCTATAGTCTATATTGGTATAGTCTTAAAGAGGCTATAGTTCTCCTTTATAGGCGAGCTTAAAGTTTATACTGCCCTTAAGGTAATGGAATACCTGTTTAATTGTGCTTATATAGTCTTTGGTTGGCCGGGCGAGGTAGCGGCTGAAAAGAGGTACAATGGGTGGCCAAATCTCTTCACGGTTTGACCCCCTCACCCGCATTACGCGATTTTACGCAACTGGCACCCACCTTCTAATTTCTTCCTTCTACAACAATTTAGTATAGCAGACTTTCGTACTTTTGGTACCCAGCTGTCCGGAAACCGTCAACGTAATGGGGAATTCAGTCCTGAAGCCCGTGCAGCCATTGTTACAGCCAAACAACTGGGCAAATCGACCGCCGAGTTGGTGGGCATCTTCAAAGCGGAAAACGAATCAACTATACGTTCCATTCTCAAGGCCGCCCAAGCCACAGGCACCACTCAGACAGGCCCTAGGAAGGTAGGACACTATAAAACAACCTTTCGAGCAGAGCGTAGGCTATGCTTTCTATCTGCAAAGCATCCGGAATATTCGTATAAAGCCCTCGCCCAAGCCGCCGATCTCCTCATCTCCGGAAAGACGATCAAGCATATTCTTCACCGCTATGGCCGCAATAAGTGGAAGAAAGCGGAGAGGATCTTGTTGATCGAACAAGACGCTCTCGAACGCCGCGAATTCTGTTTATTTTGACTAGCGCACGCGGCCAGAATCGCCCAGTTGATGAGAGTCCTCTTCAGCGACGAATGCACAGTCCAGAACTCACCCTTTAACCCGGGTCAATTTGTAGCCAGATTGTCACCGCAACGTTATGAGAGATGGGCAGTAAAACCAACATTACATTCTGGGGCCCGGATTAGCTAAATGATCTGGGGAATGATCTGATTGAGGGACGGGGAGGCTGGATAGTCCTCTATGATCTGGTGTAAGGGAGATCCGGCTGCTCAACACCAAGGAGTGTCCGCAAAGAGCTATCAAGCGGTTCTGGAAGAAGGCCTGCTTCCTCTCTACAGCCCTGGGAACCTCTTCATGCAAGATAACGCCAGAATTCATACTTCTGGGGCCATCAAAGAGTTCCTGGAGACCCGCGGGATCTGGACTATCAAGTGGCCCTCTTACAGCCTGGATCTCAATCCAATCGAGTATGTTTGGAAAGAACTGAAGAGGCAAATCCATAAGTTAGAACCAAATTTTGCTGGACTCAAAGACAATATAGCTCACCAGGCATATGCTCGAGAGTTGATATAGGATGCGTGGGACAATATACCGGAGGGGTTTGTTAGAGCGTTGATGGAGAGCATCCCGAGGAGATTAAAAGCGTGTAGGAAAGCGGGTGGCTGATTTACGCACCATTAGTCCAAGATTCTAATGCAAGTATTAGGTTTGGAATTGAAGGTGAACTGGCTGTGATGTAGGACTTTAAAGTTGTCGTGGTATTTTTGATATGTGGCAGAAAGTGGGTCAACCGTGAAGAGATTTGGCCACCTACTGTACCGTAAAGGCGATATTAGGCCTAGTCCCTAGTATTAGTTATATTAGTAACCCGATGGCTTTAGCGTAATCTTCCCTAAGGCCGTTATTGATAGTATGCTCTGATAGTGCGGGATCTGGCAGTATAGTTTTCATTAGTATTGTACATGTATTGCAGTCCGCTATGTTATTATCCTCCTAAATCTTCTGGATATAGGCTATTTAACCGAGCTAAAGAGTCCTTCTTGTTCTAATCCCTACGGACTATTATACCTAGGTAGTACTTATACTCTCCCAGGTCCGTTATAAGGAACTTCTCGTGCAGCGATTATTTGGCAGCGGAGATATTATCTATGGGCGGGCCGGCGATGAGCAGGTCGTCGATATAAACCGCAATGTAGGTACCGTCTCGGACGAAGACCCTAGAGTCTGAGAAGAGGGTCGAGAAGCTAATGGACGTGAGGAGTTTATGGAGGGTATCGTACTACACCCGTGGCGACTGCTTCAGACCGTATAGAGTTTTGTTAAGTCTGCAAACTAAGTCAGGGTCGGTGTAGCCGTCGACGCCGGGAGGCTGCTCCACGAAGATCTCTTCATCCACTGTCCCGTAAAGGAAAGCCGTCTTGACGCCCACCTGATGCAGTTCGAGATGTACGCTAAGTGTTGGTAGGTCACAGGTACTTAAGTAAAGACGTAAAATGGGGTTCATAAACGTGTTGATTGCGGTGGCGTGGGTTGTGGTGGTTGTTGGTGTATCTAGAAGGAAGAGGTCTGAAGAGGTCAGACCTCTGGCTAGTCTAAATGTGACTGCAGACCCTAACCCTGGGAGTGCTGCGCACCCCCCCCCGGTCTGCACGCCTGCGATAGCCGCAGTAGCTGCTAATACTATTCCCACACTCAGTGTATATGCTTGTATATGATCTGATCAAGTTCACTGGACAACATTACGAACAACAGTTTTTATACAGTACATTCAGGATGATTATGCCCATTTGGTGTGTGTGTATGCTTGAGTGCCTAGCCTGATGCCTGTGTGCCAACAATAAGACACATCCAGATTGTCGATATTGTTGGTGAGTAGATTAAATGATGGATTATGGTATTCGCCTTGCTTTGGAAAAGTTTACAGGTCTTTGAAGCTGCGGCGACTGTAGTATAGTTGCAGATTGGTACATGGAGAGGCGGAGAGGCTGATTTAAAAGGCTGACCATTAACAGAATTTACTTTACTATTGCCTAAGTATCCGATTACTCAAGTGCATAAATGTGCTATACTAAATGAGTCCGGTGATTACGGTCCGCCGTTTGCCTTAGACATTTGCAGTAGCGCCCAGTCCTTGATTAAATGCCAATATTAATAATAGAATATTACCGTAGCAAAAAGGAAGTGTTAATAGGAAGTGCTGTGTAATGATCCCACTAAATACCCGTGAGTAGATAGTAAGTGTCAGAGGGTTTATGCTAGCAATACAGTAGTAGAGGTGACTGGGGCAATATTGAGAAGCGTTCGTGCAAGTGCTGATCATTAGCCGTGAGGCTATTCAGGTGTGTAGACTGAATACTTAGATTGACAACTGAAGAGCTATGAAGGAAATGCTATCTATCTGGTGCTGACCGTGTCCTTATATCCTATTGGCTTCATACCATCTTCAGTACTGGATCGCTACGATTCTACCGATCCATGGATTAACCCTAACCCTAGGTTACTTACCTAAGGGCTATTCCCCGCATGATGTGTTGGACATCAGGCTCTGAGGGCGCAGCTGATCGCTGGCCTGTTCCTTGACCTGCTGTTGGTCCTTTTGGGTCATAACATGCTAGTAGGAAGTGTCAATGGGAAGTGTCGATAGGCAGGGTGAAGTTGAAATAACCAGGTGGCTGGTGCATACTGCAGGGGTGGGCACCTAACTACAGTACCATAGTACAGGAATCGCAGGGGCAGACTGTGTATTTTATTTATTTTTTATTTAAATTTAAATTTTTTATTACTCGCATGGAGCCTTTCGGCTATGGCGAGGGCTATCTAGCTGGATTTATCTCTATCTACAGAAGTAACGCTTTCCTTACAGCAGCCAATCCCCTTGGCCTAGAAGCATTCTGCCACCCGACTAGCATCTAAGCTACGGTGGCAGGGCTGTAGATGCCGTCTAGTGGGCAACCCAATGTCAGGAGCAGGACCCTAACCCTCAGGCAGGGGGCAGGAGAAGTGCCACACTTTCAGATAGAAACCAACAAGACAAGAATGCACAATTGTACACCTACACTTACGTGCAACAAGTTCTCATCTCGGAGTCTTGACGAATTTATTCCAAAGTCTAGACAAGGACATTCACATATACCTTGTCGACTCTCTGAAGATCCTCCCGCTGGTGGAATTGTTGAAAATGCCCACATAATCACTACCCACAGGCTCTACGCCAGCAGGCTGGTTTATCCGTGCCCTATTGAATAGCATATGGTTAAGGGCCGTGATATCATCAGAAGCCATGCAGTCGTCGTAAGGGGCCCGTGACATTCAGCTGTCATTCAGCTATAGTGTGTGAGCCCAGCTATGAATCAGCTGTGGCCACATACCCAATAATGGTTTAGGCAGTCATTCCTTTGATATACCGTTTTCCCTGCGTATTCCTGGCGGCCAATAGTATAAATCACGATGTGGTTTAAAGCGTAAACCAGCTGGATAGACAGTTGATAGCACGATTAATACAGTTAACATATAAGACTAAGTATGGCGCTAAGCTAAATGGCTTATCAAAATACGAAGTAAAACAAAGTCGAGATGACACATCCGGTATACTAGTCTCTGTATAAATGTGATTAAGGGCATATATAGCCCATACAGTAAAGGACTTGCAGAGTATTACCGACAACTTTGTATGTTAGAGCAGGACTTTCTTGCCCATGTCTAGGAGGATATGCTTAATATATCGCTATCGGAAGACATGTGCTCCTCTGCGCTCGAGCCCCAACTGCTTCTCCTATGCCGGCTTCAGCTCTGCCCGACTAGAGGCGAGCGCCTTGCAGAGCTGGAGTTTGCTCAGAATTATGCCAGCACAGGGCTGAGTTCGATCGACGTATCCCTGGAGCGCAAGGTATGCTTGCCAATCGACCTAGCCCTGCTACAGATCTCCTATCATTCAGAAATAGTCAGGTAGCCCTTGTTTTTTTTTTAGCACCCACTCGAATTTCTAGAATATTTCATACAAAGAACACAAACACATGAAAAGCCCTCAACCCCTAAGACCCTCGATTAAGACAAATCAGGAAGAAAATAAAGACAGACTAACAAAGCAATTATGATGAGATAAGTATATTGTCTGAAGGACTTTCAATCAAGCGAGTTGGCAAAGTGGACTTGAACGGAATATCTTTCCCGGGGCTGCAGCGATTCCACAGACTTCGGTCGGCAAATCAGAAACAAATCAGTATCGCGTGCAAATTTGAGATGGCTATATGCGTGCCCCAAGATGAGGATGTCTACCTGGCTGCAGATGGTGGATTTCGACTTCGTATGGATTAACGCGAGCTCAACATGACAAGTAAAACCCACTTCTTAGACATCGTAGACCCGTTTTGGTCTGGTATTGTCTGGTGGACGTTGGGATCCCGTGGTCGTACGTGTTGCAATCCGGGAACTGCGACGTAGGTGAGAGCCCTCAACCTCAGTGGGAATCAAGATGGGACTTGTTTCGCCGCTGGAGAATTGAGCGAACCTGGACAATGGCCGCTTCCTGGAACTAACTTTCTTTACCCGTTTAAAGTATCTGTCGTTATCATTGCCCCCGTCACTGCCGCTGTGTATCCTCTTTTGATATTGTCCTGTGCATCTGCTCGGCCTCCTCGTACTTCCCCCGGCTTCCAAGCACACTTGCTAGGTTGTTAATGCTGTCGAGTGTAAAGGGATGCTCTCGGCCCAGCACCTTTTCGTACAGCGCCAATGCCTCCCGGTGCATCTGCTCGGCCTCCTCGTACTTCCCCTGGCTTCTAAGCACATTTGCTAGGTTGTTCATGCTCCCAAGTGTAGAGGGATGCTCTTGGCCGAGCACCTTTCCGTACAGCGCCAATGCCTCCCGATACATCTGTTCCGCATCGACGTACTTTCCTAGCAGAAAGTTGGCTTCCGCCGTACAGTGAAGGAGTTTTCCTAATGCCTGCGTGTCTGTGCACCGGTCCAACACCTCCATAGCAGATTGGGCATGTGCTAAATAGGCTGTCCAAATATCTTTATTCTCATGGTCTGGCCAGGGAAATTCCTTAGAAAGTCGCCGTATTGTCTCCGTGACCTGTTTTCTTTCCCTGCCGTATTATATTAACCAACTCCACATGACCAGGCGAACCAAACGATGAATATCGAAACTATCCACAGCGCCCCGAAACTGAATGAATGCATAGGCCACCAATGTGCCAATTGCTTCATCAGTCTCCATTTCATCCTCCCCAGGAGGCAAGATTGCCTTGGGGATATCCTTTTCTGCAAGACAGGAAATGAAGCCAAGGTAGTGAGCTGCCAGCGGCGTATCCCGTAATATGTGCTCGAAGGAGATCAGCCACGTCGTGGCAATTGGATTGTAGGTAGCCTCATATCGATCTTGGTCTTCGAAATCTTTGCTCAACAACTTCACCAGCTCCTCGTTGCCCGACGTGCAACAGTTGAGATATTGAGAAACCCTTACGTTCTGATTGGAAGACATCTAAGCTGATGCTTGCCGTATAGCCAAAGGGAGATAAGTGAGGTATTCGAGCAGCTTCGCCGTAATAGTTCTGTTGCTGATCTGATTTGGAAGCAAGCCGTTATGTAGGAGCTTGGTAGCTTCCACTTCATTCATTTTAGCAAAGGCATAGGTTGGCATCCACTCCATCCAGTTGCAACCTTGCGGTTTCGCGTCGTAAGTAGTACAGAACCCTTTCGGCTGATGGGGAGACACTTCTTGAAGCTAGCAAATAACTCTGTGTCGTCAGCGTTATCGACTATAAGAAGCCAGCTGAAGACGTCGCCCTGTTCCAAACCAGCCTTGACTAAGCTTTTGACGTCCGCTTGCTCGTCCTCAATGCCTTTGATGTTGAGTACGCGGCCGATCTTACGGCATGCATTTTCAAACATAGCCATGCTTACAGCCGGGATCCAGAACACGGAGCAATCTGGATTGGCATCACGAACGCGTTGGGCTATTTCGATAGCGACCTGTGTCTTGCTAATCCCTCCAAGGCCCACGATTGCAGTCCTCTGGCAAGCGTCTTTGTTGGTAGTCGGGGTAATTCTTTCGAGGAGTTGGCTCAAAATCGCATCTCTGCCGACGAAGCTTTTATTTTTTTCCAAATGGGACGATAAATTGGGGTTTCTTCTGGGCTAACAGGAATTAGACCCGGCTTTTAGCTACCTGAAATACTTTACTCACAGTCTTTCAACCCATCTTGAACACTTGACATTAACGTCGGAATGGTATAGAGCAGCTCTTTGGCGTATGCTGCTGCTGTTACTGCTGCGTATGGTTGCCACCGCTTGTTCTTATGGGTGTCTGCATAGTTACAGATACCACAAATGACAATACACGGGAAGTTGTTCATCAAGCCGGCTGCCTCCATCTCAAAAGACAAGATGCCTCCTAGCTCCTGGCTATATCGATCGCGCGTCTGTCCATCCTTCATCACCTGGTTCCCGGAGGCAATGTTACCAGGGAAGAGGACCGGGTCAGTCGTTGCGCGTTCATCCCTATCGATTATGTCTCCTGAAAGGCATTGTTTGCATGTAGCTCCACCGATGTGTTGCGAAGACGCATTATATAGGGTATCGTTTGCTGGACCTGGCGATGCGAACCTTGGTCGACTGGAGAATTTGGACAGATATGTCAGGACTTGCGTCCTGCCCCGATCAGTATTCGCGCGAAGTTTCGCCAAGGCGTTGAGGAGAATAGTAGGTGGCGCATTGAGGCTGCCATTTCGAGTAATGCAACCGTTGGTCCCAGTCTTCCCAAAATCATATTGGATCACTCCGCCATGCTTTCCCGTCGGCTGGCTGATAACGACATCGCCGAGCCGGAGATCAATGTCGCCGTCGAGATTCGGGACACCCCCCCCCCCCATACCGACAAGGATCCCGAACCGTATTGAGGGGAAGCTCATTTTCATTTAACTAGCCACCGTGGCTGCTTGGTTTGTGCCCATTTGGCCGGCGGGCAGAGAGGCGGCAACGATATAATGGACACCGATGCGACCGAAGGAGTAGATGTTAGAGTCAGTCTGGTGACAAGACAGATCGGCGAACTCCTCGTCCATCATCTCAGCCGCGGCTGCCAGCGCAATGGGCAGAGCACAGACCCAGCCAACGGTAGAGTCGCAGGCTGGGATAGTTCTGGGCGCAGTAGCTATAGCGCGCGGTTCGATGTCGGATTAGCGAAGAGTCGGCAACATGAGAAGATCAGAAAAGACGACAAGCCCTTTTGCAAAGACGAGAATTCAGAAAAAAGTGGTGCCCTATATTGTGGGGCGCTTTTGATTGATATAGTCAAACGCTGTCCGCAAAGTTGGAAGTCGCGGCATGTCCATAGTAGTCAGACGATAATGCAAAAGCCATGTTCATAGCCTATTAAGGCTTAGGTCTTACCTTCTTCACTTTTCGCATCCTCTTCGGGCTAATGGCCGGCCACTACAAGCCTCAGGGCTGCCCGACGATTGCACCAAAAATACCTAGTTTCAAGCAGTAAGGCGGTATAAGGTCCCCACAAGTACGCGGCGCAGGCTTTATTACTGCTGTAAGGCCGCAACGACTTTATCGATGCAATACAACCTTCAAAGCGACGACACGACCAGCCCTAAGCAAAGACTTGAATTTTCAATGGCGTGGTGGGTGCAGATATGATATGGAGCATGCAGTAAGCAGCACAGCCTCCACCTCCGCCCTCCGCCTCCGCCTTAGGCGCAGCTTCACAGTTTTACCGAAAGGCATCTACTTTTTCCGCGGAGCCTGCGCCCAACGGGTTAGTCCAAGATATTTGGAAGACAAGATCTATATGCCCGATACCTGTTTCATCTATAGAAGACACATGGGCATATAGGATAATGCACCTAGCTTCCAACTCGTCTAGCTTTCGAGTCGATAGCAAGACAAAGCCCGAAGAAAAGAGCGCCACTCGATACGTGGCACCAATCTATACTTGTTATGCAGGTAAGCGGTCCTACCCACTCTCCTGCCCTCCGAAACAGCATGGTGCAATAGTGGGTCACCATGCTGGGGCGGAACAACGACGTCGACTTTCTCTTTACGGATACGACATGGCCCGCATTCAACAGGAACGTCCAATGTGATACAATTTATATTACTTATTCGTTCTCATATTGGAAAGTTGGAGATTCGTCGCCCGCGAGAAAAGCACTTCAGTCAAATATATTATAACCAGCAATCCCAAGCCCCTACGACAATAATTTCTATACTTACAAGGCATAAAAATGCCCTGCACTCACAGTCAAAGTTGCCCAAGCATAGACATCCTGCATTGGAAACGCGGTATGTCCAGAACTCTTCTAATTCTATTGCCGAACCCAATACCTAATTCCTAAATTAACATTAAAATGGAAGACAATCGCTATTGGCAGCGGGAAAAGGCCAGTCCACAGGATCTTACGAGGAAGCATGGTCTAGCACAAGAGCCATCTCGAGAGTTCGACATACAAGTCATGTTTGTTAACACTTGCTCGTTGATATCGTATATTAGCTAACAAGTTGTAGCGTTACGAGAATGAAAGATATCCAAACGTGCCAGAATTGCCGCCAATCCATGATTGAGGCTTTTTGTATACCTAAGCTATGGTGGTCCGCATATCGTCAGAACGCAAATGGATATTTTGGCTGCAAATTATTACAGGAAGGCGGATCCTTCAGAGACATCAGTACGTGCTCCAGCTTGCAATTAGACTGTATATCACTAACTATTCTAGACACTTGGGCATTATTCGAGGTAAAGACGATCAAGAACAGCCTCAACTACGAGTGGTTGAAGATTGATGTATTTACGCGCTGGCTGCCATCGACGAACCAGACGACACTCTTGCTGGTGGATATTCAGGAAGCTGTCCTCGACCGCCTACTAACAATGATTAGCGATATGGATACGAGCTATCTTGATGATCCATTCTGTATATATGCGCCACTCTTAGAGTCAGTCTTGTGCTTCCAGGATGCCGCGGTGTGGGCTGTGCGTAACCAAGTCCGGGCCATCGAACGGCATCAGCTGCTCGGAGATAGGCCTCAACCGGCGTACAGGCACTTGCACGATCTGGCCCGTCACGCGATTCACTCAACAGAAACGTTAGACGTGGCAAATCAGACAGTTGATCATATACTGGAACAACACAAGGACTTCTTGCAGACAAACGCCAGCAGGTCGCGCACATCAGGCCTTCATGCCTGCCTGCAATACAGCAAAAATGTTCTCGGCAGCTTGCGCCACCGATCCATCTCGAACGAGAAGCGGCTCCAGAACGAAATCCAGCTAGCGTTCAATACTGTCGCACAGTACGATGCAGGATTATCCATGGCGACAAGTCGCGCAGCTCAGGTCGACAGTGCGTCTATGAGGACTATTGCGGTGGTTACTTTAGTTTTTCTTCCGCCAACATTCATATCAGCGATATTCAGCATGTCATTTTTCGACTACACCGCTGGTGGGGATTGGACTGTATCGGATAAGTTCTGGGTATATTGGGCTTACGCCATTCCAATCACCCTGGTTGTGCTTGCGATCTACAATTATTGGAATATGATTTTTCATCGCTGTTTGAGTCTCGCGAAACGGCTGTGATAAGATTAAATCGGGCTGGTGGGTGTGGTTGATAGATGCCGTCAATAAGAAGCCCAGCTCGAATCCGGTTAAAAACCGCCATTCTTTAGTACAGAACAATTTTCTTCCTGCATTCGCAAAGCGTCCTCACGTACTATCTGCTGCATACAGGACTCCAATTGGTAACGGATACAACCTCATTAGTTGGCACTAATCACTTCAGCAGCAATGGAGGGGAAGAATGTTCATTCATCAGTTGGGCGGCTAAACGCCCCTGGAGCCGGAAGAAGCCTTCACACGTGCTACGCGCTGCCAACCCGTCTGAACGACGTATGCTGTTCATGGTTCTTCGCGCCTTGCGTGCGCCTGTGAAGGCTGTTCCGGTGGCAAAAGCCCGTCGCGTAGAGCGCCGCCCCTGTCGTCCCGAGCGGAGGCAAGGTGGGTAATGCGCAGCGGAAAAGATTGCCCTCGCTAGCTACTCTCCTACAGCCGTTCAACGTCCAAAGGGCGCAATGGGGGGTCTTTGACACCTATCTGACGGAACGAGAGAGCTCTATGGTCCAGGGCATAAAATGTCAAAGCCTACGAGGGCTTGTACGTGGCAAAGTGTAATGATCACACTAAATACCCGTGAGTATATAGAAGGTGCTAGAGGGTTTATGTTAGCAATAAGGTAGTAGAGGTGACGAGTGCAATATTGAGAACGTTCTTTCGTGCAAGTGATGATCAGAAGCCGTGAGGCTATTTAGGTCTGTGGACTGAATACTTAGATTAACAACTGAAGAGCTATGAAGGAAATACTATCTATCTGGTGCTGACCGTGTGCTTATATCCTATAGCCTTCATACCGTCTTCAGTACTGGATCGCTAGAGTCGCAGGTCGACTCTTGCGGTCCATGGTGGTGTCGGTTGGACCGCTCGTCGGTCCTTGTGGTTCTAACCCTAACCCTGTAATTACCTAATCTTCTTTTTGCTGACATAAGAAGGGTTCCCCGTCTGATGTGTTGGTTTTCAGGCTTCCGATGGTGCAGCTGACCGCTGGCCTGTTCCTTGACCTGCTGTTGGTCCTTTGGGTCATAACACAAAGCACATAATTGGCAAATAGCTAGTATAGGTGGTATGAAACTAGAGTGCTCTACTAAGAAAAGGAAGGAAAAGGGAAAGGGTTCGTAGCGAGCGCAATAGGCCTCATACAGTCATAGAGCGAGATGTTATGACCCAGACAGTGGTTGGGTCAGGAATCAGGCCAACGCAGGAAACAGGGATCGGCCAATCCCGCAAGGCATTTCCTTATGAACACAGTCACTCATTGGATAGAAGATATAACTCAGCAAAGGTCAAGTGATGGATCAGTAGGATCAGTATGGTGATCCAACAGATCCAGTACTGAAGACAGTATGAAGGCAATAGGATATAAGGACACGGTCAGCACCCGATAGATAGCATTTCCTTCATAGCTCTTTAGTTGTCAATCTAAGTATTCAGTCTACACACCTGAATAGCCTAACGGCTAATGATCAGCACTTGCACAAGAACGCTTCTCAATATTGCCCCAGTCACCTCTACTACTGTATTGCTAGCATAAACCCTCTGACACTTACTATCTACTCACGGATATTTAGTGGGATCATTACATTAACCCAGAGCTTTTTCATTATTAATAGACCAAATTAAATATAATGTGATTTTTCTATTATGAACTATGGTATTCTGCATCGATCCCGCTTACTGGATTTTGAGTATAGGCTGTAGTTGTTGAGTTGTGGCCGTCGGCGCTGATGATGTACCTGATATTAATCCAAACCGCGCCAGCGAGCAGTTAACCGGCAGGTTCCGTACAATACCTAGCTCCGGGCGCCAGATTCGCTAAGTACTACCTATGTGGCCAGGGCTGATGTCACGCCCATGCATTCGCCAAAGTCATACATCCATAGATATATAGAATCACACCTATCGTATATACAATGCCACTTGGGCAAGTAGTGCTATCATGCTAAGAAGTGGCACAATAAGAGGAAGAGGAACGGAAAACAGAAAAGGGAGGAAGTTAACGGACAATAAAAAACGGAAAATAGAAAAACAATACGTAAAAGGGGTCCCTTCAAAAGAAATACATTATGGTCGTGTGTGTCAGGCTGTTGAGTCGAAAGGATTATATCCGATGAGTTTAGACAGTCTCCACAAGTCCCCCAGGTACTCAGACCCACCACCAGCGATCTCTCGGAGAACACATCTTGCAAGTTGGTAATTAGTTGTATTGAGTCCTTGATGTTAGATCATCAGCACAGAGTCATTTGCAGCGACATTACAAAGCGAAAGCAACAGCACATAGGCAGCATCTTGGAGCCAAGTCCACTCCTCCATCCGAGACAAATGGCACAAACACCCTTTCTACAAATCTGCCTCACTCCCGGTAGTCGACAACATACCTCCGGTCCACGATCTGTTGCTTCTCTGACCCTGCTTCTGACTGTTCCTCGCCCTCGAACCGCAGCGCAACATTCCCCGTCGCCGCATCCATCCCCATCACCTCAGCCTTGTAGAACGTCGTGCTGTCCGGGTACAGAGCCAGCACCATCTTGCCCTTGTCCAGCTTGGGCAGCGCCAGCGCTGCCTTGGGGCTCGGGATCGGAATCATGCCCGACGCACTCATCTTGTATTCCTGCCGCTGGCTCAATGGCAAGTCTGGATCCTCGTCTTTGACAAGATACCGTCGGCCCTTGCCATCCCCTGTGATCCGCTTCACCCGACCAAGGAACCACTCGCTCGCCTCGGGTTGCTTGGGCTTGAAAGCCACGTCCTGATCCATAGAGAAGACGACTTTGGCCCGTGAGGCCGACGATCCCACCACTCCGGCCCCGGGCTCGACGCTACCGGCCTTGGACGAAGTGTCGGGCGGGGGCGCGCTGTCGCGGTTACCGGAACGGTCGCTTGACGGGCCTCCGCCGGCTCGCACGCCCAGCTTCCGCGCGTGTGTGCTTCCGATAGGACTTGGGTGTGGACTGCGATCGGCCGCATTATCAAAATCGTAGAGATCCTGTTTCTCTTTGTCCTTGTCCTTCTCGTTAGTCTCCCGACTCGTCTCACGACTGAGCTTCCGGTCCCGCTCCTTGTCGCGTTCTCGCTCGCGCTCCTTCTGTGATTCACGCTCGCGCTGCTCCCGGTCACGTTCCCGGTCACGCTCTCGTTCCCGCTCCCGCTCGAGCATATCGCGCTCTCTCTCGGCGCGCTCGGCCCTCTCGGCGCGTCCGCGTTCTTTGTCGAGCTTACCCGCGCGACTAGAGCTGCGGCCACCCGGTCCACCGCCATGGAAACTTGCGCTGCGGGAAGAAGGCCCGGGCACCGGGCCTTTGGCGTCGTCTTCTTTGCCTTGAGCGAGAGCCTTGACAATCATAAGGGCTTCCTTGACGTCGCCCATTTTCTTGACGAGAGCGTCATTGAGCTTGACGCCGGCTCGATACAGAGTATCGAGCTGCTGTAGGAGCTCGAGGTGCAGCTTGGAGTCTTCTGGATCCTTTGAGTCTTGGATAGCAGCTAGACGACTCTCGATGGCGACAATCTGGCGGGTGTTTTCATTGCTAGCGTTGATTTCGGCCACAACGGATTTGATATCGCTCTGGGTGGACTTCCAGAGGGCAACTTCCTCGCCCTCCTGGCGGTTGGCTCTCCTGGCAGCCATTGATCTGTTGACTTGCCAACCTCTAGAATTTTCGAGGTTCTTGAGATCCCTAGGCTTTTGTTTAGCGTCGTTCGGGGTGGTGCTAGATATTTTGCAGACCTGACATTTCGAGCCAAACGGGTTGTGCGGTGGGGGTGGAAGATAGCGAGACTCAATGATGTGTAGTGAATGAGATAGGAAGTAGATCTGGGGCAAGTCACCATCCAGATTTGCCTGTAGGGCTTGAAGTCGATGATGAGGTTGGCACCAAGGTGAAGCGTACCTTCAAAGCGAGCATCCAGCTGCTAAACCTTGAGTGGGGAGATGGTTGGAGCTGTAGAGTGTCGTCTTGCTGTTGATGCTGGAATATTGCGCGTTGTGTTGAATAATTGGATAAATGGGACTGATAATGCGTGATGGATGGCGGTGGCGAGAGGTTGCACAGAAATGAGAGAGTGGTGGTGGTGACGGTGATCAAACGGAAGCGGAAGCAGAGACGGCAACGGATGGCACAACCAACCTTGAGGATGATGAGTGTGACCGCGAATGCTGCAGATAAGTTGGACGGCCAGGCGGAGTGGCACCTCCTGCTCCTGCTTGGAGGTTGCTCGGACTGGGCGTATCTAGAGACGCGACACTGGCGACACTGGGGCTCGGGCGACCTGACTGTGATGTGCCTTCATTGCGCCGCGACTGTTGCCATGTCATTCTTGAGGCGAGGGAAAAGCCGCGACGGGGAGGTTGGTGAGAGTTGAGGGCGAGGCACGGGGAGCACTAGTTAGGTAAGCCCAGGTCCGGTAGTGCACTGGAAGGGCAAGTGGTGGCAGGCTGGCAGGGCGGCTGGAGTGTCTCATTGGACGGGGTATGCGGCAGGTTGCACACGCGGGGGATGCAATACCTCAAGGGATGGCCAAACTTGGGTGGCTGGCAAAGTACCGTGTTGGGGGCCTAAAAACAACCGCGGAGGGATGGATTCACCTAGGGCAGGAAGGAGGTCGAGATCCCGGGCGCAGGAGGGAGCCCTGGAGCGTTGGAGCGTTGGAGCCTTGGGTGCTGCTGACAGAACGCGAACCACTCAAGCACAGACCATCTGCACTCACCTTGACAGCTTGCAGGCTTGGAAGCAGCTAGAGTGGGCTCTATGGGTAGGGGTTCTTTCTTCTGACCCCACTTTTGGCACAGGGCATACGTCAGACACCCGTGGTCTCGACAATCCAATTGCTTTCTGTCGGCGCCCACGCCTGGCGAATCTCCATGTCAGCTCTGGTGCCACTGCAAAATGCCAGCCAGCTCGCCGTACCTCTCCTCCCTTCACGTCACAGACACTCCAGTTTGACTACAAAAGACATCACACACAACATTGACATTGCGCACTTCACCACAATGCAGGTGCCTCTGATCAGACTCCAATGTGGAGTCAACTCCTATGGCTGGGGCAAGAAGGGCTCCGAGTCTGCAGCCGCCAAATTCGCAGCAGCCACTCCCTCGCCAGACCTCACCATCAAAGACGACCAGCCCTATGCTGAGGTACGATCTCTCTATGTCGTCCAACATCTAGGACAACTGAGTGACTGACCTTGACTGTTCCAGCTGTGGATGGGCACTCACCCCTCCAACCCCTCCAAAGACCTCAAGACCGGCCGCTCGCTCCTCGATCTCGTTGACGACAATGAAGCACTCCTCTCCCAATCAACCATTGCCCGCTACGGCAAGAAGCTGCCCTTCCTCTTCAAGATCTTGTCCATAGGCAAAGCCCTGTCCATACAGGCCCATCCCAACAAGAAGCTGGCTGAGCAGCTGCACGCCAAAGACCCCAAAAACTACCCAGACGACAACCACAAGCCCGAGATGGCTATAGCCATTACCGATTTCGAAGGTCTCTGCGGTTTTCGACCGCCTTCCGAAATCGCCCACTTCCTCCAGAACGTACGCGCCCTTCGAGACTTCGTGGGCTCCGAAGCCACCGACTCCTTCACAACCACAGTCACATCCCACAATGGCGACGAGTCCGAAAACTCGAAGCGCGAGAACAAGGCCGCCCTGAAGAAACTGTTTGGAGCCATCATGTCGAGATCACAGTCTGAGCTAGACACTGCCACTGCCGCTCTTCTCGATGAAGTGGAACAAGATCCAGACAATTTTGCTGCGGGCGGTGCGGGTCCTACTACCAGCAAGGCTCTCTCCCACCTCATCACACGCTGTCACGGCGAGTTCGGTCCAGACTACGGTCTCTTCGTCCTCTTCCTCTGCAACTTCGTCACCATGGCTCCCGGTGAGGCTATGTTTCTCCGCGCCGACGACATACACGCCTACATCTCAGGAGACATCGTTGAGTGCATGGCTGCCAGCGACAATGTCGTCCGCGCCGGTCTCACTCCCAAATTCAAGGACGTCGACACCCTCGTCGACATGCTGACCTACAACTATGCTCCCATCGACGAGCAAAAGATGGCTCCCGTAGACTACCCATACGCCACCCTCAACCGCTCTGCCTACAGCTCTGGCAGCAAGGCTACTCTTTACGACCCGCCCATTGACGAGTTCAGCGTCGTTCGGACCGTTTTGAAGGAAGATGGTGCGAAGGTCACATTCGAGCCACTTGACGGGCCCAGCATCATCATATGTACTGCTGGCTCTGGCAAGATCTCTGTGGGACCTACGGTGCAAGAGATCAAGGAGGGCTATGTGTATTTTGTCGGTGCCACTGCTGAGGTCGTCTTGGAAGCTGCTGGCGAGAGCGAGGAGTTCGTGACTTTTAAGGCGTTTTGCGAGGTAGCGAATCAGAGCAGTAAGGTCTAGGAGAACCTGCGAGTAAACACCTTTGGTTGGCAGGCGGGCATCCGGTACCCGCTTGTCCTCTGACAAAGAGTAATCAAGATACCCCACGAGCAAGCGAGTGCAGCACAACGAAAGGAACATTGGACCGCGAACCGGAGGCTGTTTGGCTGGTGAGATTGAAGTCTAATGCTAGTTTCAGTAGTGAGCATGTTCCCGGACCAGGCAAAGCCAATTGCGCCAGTACACAGTGAGTGTCTTGTGCCTCCCTTTCTTTGCTCTCTGAAAACCTCCTCTACGACACATTTTCAGGCTACCCCGTTTAGTCCTTGCGGCCGCATGGTAGTCATTCCCCGAAATGTGGACTCGGGGATTTGCCGTCCTCCCCACACGTGTGCCCTCACACTCTAGTACCGTTGAAGACGAGCCTAGTCTGAATCCATTATGCCATTACGTCTACCTGCCCGTCTCTTCTATTCCTTCCAGTGCGCTCATGGTCCGTTTTCCGGGTTTTCTGAGCACAATATAGCGTCGCTCACAGAGTGAAAGCCCCGCCAGTTCTCCCGGTAAACATCCTTCCGCCATGCGGCACAGATCAAAAGAGTGCAACCTCTTTGAGAACAGCACTCAGTTGGCGCTTAGGAGTATTCTCATAAATCAATTCCATGCCGATCTGTTCGAACAGTGTGCGCACAAACACGACCGAGGCCTTGGCGCTCATGCTCTGCGCAGTTGGCATAGTGCCCGCGGTGAACTTGCTTATGAAGAAGCACTGGGCCGCAAGGACGACTCTGCTGTACTTGGAGACGCTGGAATTGAGTGCATGTTAGTATCTCGATCTTAAGTTTTGAATCGCTTGAAGGCGGCAGGTATCGGTCCACGTTAGTATGGCCTTGCAAGATCAATGGAAACTGCGCCTGGTGGAGAGAAGCACCGTACAGATCACCGTGCAACTTCTCGAAAATGGTGCCCTCAGTCGCGCGCGCCCCACCGAACCTGAACTTCCTCTTCTTCCGGGTGGGTAGCAGGGCGATGTTGGTGCCGTAGAGCAGCGTCGCGGTCTCGATGTCGAGCTCGTCGACGGTGGGCGTGGTGGTCTCGTACTTGTCCTTCAAGGCTTGCATGATCTGCGCATCTGCCTCGGCGGACAAAATGTCAGACTCGTAGCGTTCGTCCTATTCGCGGGAGCGCACTCGTGCATTAGTGGGAAGTTGGGAGCTGGCGACTGACTAGAGGGTCATCATTGGACTAGTGGTCGGTGAGAGAAGTTATTGCTTACGTCGAGGAACGTCCAGTCGAAACTGGGCAGAGAGCGCAGAAGGCTGTTCGTGGTATTTTGGGTGGCCATCGTGTTGTGGTGAGACTTCCGAGGTTTGAGAGGCTTCGAGAGGCTCAAAACTTGCTTTTGGACTTTGCGCTATGGGACTAAGTACTTGAGACCAGGCAGACCTCTGCATTCCCAAGCTTCGATGTGGGAGGTCGAAATGGTCTTTCTTATGGAGACAGATGATGTAACATTCTCGCTGACGACCTTTGATATGCCTCAAGCTGGCCCGGCATGCTGGTGGGCACAGGACGAACATGCTGATATTGGTGTGCAGCATACAATAATGTCTGAGACGGCAGCAATTTCATAGATTGAGTAGTCTGATGAGAGCCACAGGTCGCAATGAAATTCCAGGGTACGAAATTAGTGTCTTGTGAACGTCTTGTAGGACCATACATCAACTACAACAAAATGCTGAGTCAATACAGACATTGCCCATATATACATAGGAATTTCAGCATTGATAACTTTGTTTGCTGTACAAGGAAGACATGAGACTCTTGGTCAAAGTGTCTGACCACACAGAAAGCATGGTGTCCTCGATCAGACATTCACAGCAAGGAACCTCACCAAAAATCCATCACTATGTTGCAGATGACATCTAGAGACAACACTCTCATTAGTTTAGCTTGCTGATTGCATAAGAGGGTCAGTGAACACAGTCGGCCATTCCGGATTATTCATTTTGTTGTGTTCTTCCGCGTGTACTGCTTATTTCATAAGCCCATGGCACATCCGAGGCCAGTGAATCCCAGGACGATGAAAAGGGGCCCTATGCTGGGTATATATGAGGTTCCACAGACTTTGAGAAGAGTAGACGCCAGTTGGCTGCACATACAATATATTGACTGAGATCGTGTGGTAGATTGAGAAGATCGATCAACAGAAGAACATTTACATTGTCAGATTGATACCGGGCCAAAAGTCACCAGCGCAGATGATCTCAAGATGATACTACCTGCTGCTAGGAGTATTGCCGGTATACCTCTGAGTGACAGAACGACTGTCAAGAGGGTAATGATGGGCCCTATACAAATTTGGATTGAACCGCAAGATCAGATCTTGCATAGGCCCGGGCAAATCCTACCCCCTGTGCCCCATTTTCGGCCCCGTCTTCGTTGTGTAATGCAATAGATTTTCCTTCGTCTGGACGCCTTGTCTTGTTTTGTTTTCCGACTCTTCCAGAGATACCGCACTCAGTATACAATGTATCCAACCCAAGCTATCTCCAGTTTTGTTCTCACTTTTCAGATAACCTCGTACATGCCCATGCCGAGTGGTCTCCCACAAGACCGTTCCTGAATATTAGGATTAAGAGTGACACCAGAGATAATAGCCACGATGACATGACCCAAGTAGTGTTAATGTGATGGAAGTACATGAGAGGAAAAGGTGGCAATGCAAGAAAGGACAACACACCTCCCTCTCGGGAGTAAATGACCTGTGGTGGCGTGGCCGGTCTATGGTGTAAATGCAAATGAGGCTTTCCCAGCCGGCCCTGTTCGACATGGGGTAATGGGTCTAAACGAGTAAGACAGAAAACGAAGGCACAGAAACCCGATAAAAAGGCAGATGACCATAAAAAATAGGGCAGAGAGGAAACAACAGGCGTTGCAGAAAACAGAATGACAAAGTACAACCGCGTCAACGAGATGCTCGCGGAGTACGTGAACCAAGGATTATGTCTCGGGACGAAAACAAAGGAAGAATTTGACGGGAGAGACGCAAGAATGGCATGAGGTACGTCCAGACTCGGCGTACATGTGCCACCGGCTACCTGCAGCAGTGCGGTGTCGTGCGCGCGTGTGTCATGCTGCAAAGTGCATCGGCCCGGGAACACGAACACGGTGACCAGCGAGGAACCAACACGCTCGGGAGATGTGTCCGGTATAGGACTGGTCATTTCTCAACGGAATCGAGATTCCAGGGTAGTGGCAACGGACGGCAGGCGGCGTCAAGCGATCTGGACAGTCCAGAGATGGCATGGGGATGTCATGGGTCGGAGAGGGGCTGTTCCTGTCCCGCAATGTTGCATTGCATGTGTCAACTGCACTTCACTCCGTCCTCGTCGGGCAGCAGCTTGGTCGTTGAAGTGAACGCCCGCCGTTGATGCCTGACAGCCCGGAGACAGGTAGTGCAGAGTTCTGACACGTCGAGAGCGAGCTGCCACGAGCCGGGCGGATCTACGTCCCTGTTCTTGGACGTTCGTGTGGTTCCTGAAGTCGAGCTCAGGAATAGTACTGTTCGTGTGCAAGGCTGTGTGCCTCGTGCCACTACTTCATGTTCTCCAACGTGTCCAGGTAAGTGCCTGTTTCCATTTTATTGTGGCGTCGTCAGGCAGGTACCGATCGGGATAAGTGATAGCCAGTCGTTGTGATACTCTCATGACAGTCGAGACCAGCCTCAAGCATGTTGCCGTCTTGAGTCGAGTCCAGTCAGTCCAGTCCAGTCAGTCCAGTCCAGTCTACCCGAGCTCAGCTGCCTCGTTCACTATCCACTCCCAAGCTTCGAGCTACTGTCCTGATTGAGCACCTCACGAGCGCTCTCCAAGCCTGCATAACGGCGTAGCCTGATGTACAAAACATTATTGAAAGCTGTCCCGGTCCCGGAGCTGGCTGTGGGAGCCGGAAGCTGTATTAGCAAGGTTGCCGTTGTCGTATATCAAAACTTGGAATTGAGTGGTTGTTCTCCGATGAGGATGATGGTGTGCTCATGCAAGTTGTCCGTAGGCTGAATGCAATGTAGAGAGATGTATGCAAAGGCTGGGTTGGTTTATCCAAGTGATTGGCTGACTGATGGCTGACAAGACCATCTTGACAGTTGAATCCGTCAAGACGAGATTGAAGAGAGCCTTCCGTCTTCCTTGGTCCAATACAAAGCCCAGCGAACATTGTTCCGTTTCATGCTGGTCGTGTGCAAGCGGTATTTTTGCGCTGTTCCGGACAGCTTTTCCGCTGGTCTGCATCATGTAGTCTTGACCATTGGCGTCATTGTGAACTGCTCTCAAGTAACGCCGTAAAAGAAAAGTATCAAAATTCAAAACACACGTAACATACTTTCTCCCAGAGAGGCCTTTTATGTATGGAGGGGATTGTCGAGTTGCAGGAGGCTGTCATCATGAAATCCTCTCGGGTCTCCTTAGGCTCAGCATGACCCGCCCATGATCTACCGCGACTGTCCCATCAACGGTACATACTGCATCCTCTTGTCGTCCCTGTGCCCAGAGTCGTTCGTAGGTGAGGTAACGGTAGTCCCAAGATGTGGTAGGTATGGATCACATGCCAAGCAGAAAATGGAAAACCGAC
This sequence comes from Plenodomus libanotidis, assembly GCA_022609195.1. Lineage (NCBI taxonomy): Eukaryota > Fungi > Ascomycota > Dothideomycetes > Pleosporales > Leptosphaeriaceae > Plenodomus > Plenodomus libanotidis. Next base: position 108,510 of record JAGKQA010000025.1, read on the forward strand.
CAGCCATAGAATCATTGGTGAACAGCTGATAGCAACCCAGGGCCAGAAGCGTTGTGGCTTGCAGTGGTGGGGGCCACGTCGTGCAAGAAAGAAGGGGGGGTCGACATATCCAAGTCTTAACGCCGGGAGCTGTATCCAGGCAGGCTGGTTCGATGGCTGCCTTCCACCGCCGTCGTGTTACTGACGCCACTGCTAGTATGGTTGCTTCCAGGCGCTTCCCCGTAGGCAGTGGCACCGGTCACAGCATGCTGTTGTTGGGGCACATGGTGGTGGCTTCCATGACGTGGGGCCGCATGATGGGAGCTTGACGGGTGGTTGTGACTGTGATTGTGGTGATGATGGCGGTGGGAGGAAGAAGAGTGGTGATAAGCCCCTGAGGTATGGGCCGCGGATGCGCCGCCATCACTACCAACGTAGCCCGCGCTGCTAGAGGAACTGCTATCCGCCGCAGACCGGCTAGTCAGACCCGACCCCGAAGACGCCCGACGCAGGCTCGACGTGTCTGTCGGGCTACCTCCACTGTATGTGTAACCTGTGAGATCGACAGCTGGCCCTTGAGTTGCTGCATTACGGTCTGAGTCACCGAAAATGGTCTCGGAGTCCCCTGATGACACGGAAGTGTATGTATCTGCTCCACCACCGCCGTGATGCTGCGAGGCCCTCACCGTCGTCGCATATTCGTACGCGGAGCTGGCGTACCCTGCTACCGCAGCAGCTGCTGTAACTTCGGCAATGGACGAGACCGGTGAAGCTGAACCTGTAGCTCCATTGGATACCATGTTGGTGTGACTCGGTTTCGTAGAAGAGCTATATCCGGAGGGAAGACCATCAGCACGGTATCCGGAAGCTGAGCTGCCCAGACTTCGAGACACGGGCGTGGGTAGAAGGCGTTCGTTGCCTGGGGACGCTAGTGAGGCAGCAATGCTGGACATGGAGTAGGCTGATGAGTCGCCGCCGCCGGCAACAGTCACCGCTGGACGATGTACAAGACTCGCTGTCGAGCCAGCGCTGTAGCCATACCCAACATCCGAGTCCAGATAAACGCCACTACCATGGCTGGCGGTCTTGGGTCGAGAAGTCGCCCAGTGTCCGTAACCCGGAACCATATCGTTGTTGATGACTTGGTAGGGCGGGCAACCCAAATTATAGTCAACGCCGCCATCAGCTCCGTAGGCGTCCGCCCACTCTCCGCCCATGGAGTAGTAGCCTTTGGTGCCCATGCTGCCGTAACCATTGCCCCGGTACGAGGCTGGCAGGCCACCTGAGCTCATGAGGTGAAGATCCTGTGGGTACTGGGTCATGGAGGTACCCACGTGCGCCGCCATGGTCCCTGCTCCACGCTGCGCCAAGGAGCGAGAGACGTCGATGTTGTACTCATAACCTCTGCCGTCGTCGCGCATAGGTGCCTCTGTAGATTGTACCTATCATAAGAAAAAGCAAATTAGATCCATGAGACATGAAAAATCACAGAGACTCTCAATTCCGCTCATTATGAAGGAATTTTGGCTTTTTTGGTTGCTATGGCAGCATGCTTGGGGCTCATACTCTTAAGAATAGGCATTGATCCACGCCAGCACTCTTGCAGTTGTGACACGGCTGATTTCCACCGGGGTCGCCGCTGCAGCGGATCTTACGCTTGCGGCATCGTCCACACTAAAGTATAAAGGCATTGTCAGTGACTGCATGATGGTCTTGTTGGATCATGGATGCAGATGAATCCTCCTTAATACACCGGGGTGGGGAGACATCTGTTGCAGGTTTGGGGACAAGCACTTCAGACATCTGCCCACAGCGTCGAGGCGTGCTTCCTGAGATGACTGGGGCAAGAACAGGGTTTGGCTGAATAGAGCTTACAGCAACTGCAATACGTTTCCGTGGTGGTGAACCCTCGTCTGATTGTGTGTCCGGCATCGTGATTGCTCGAGAATCGTGGGACGCTAGTTGGTATCGACGATCCGGGTAGGAGAGGTAAGGAGCACAGGAACGACTAGAGAGATAACGCATCCCGTCGTGAGGGTGCGAGTGAGGAGGAGGGTAATAGGCGCGGGAGACCATGGTAATATACAGCTATCCTGCGTGTCGGTCAAGCTCTTGATTGTTGTTCAGCTCGATGGAAGAGGTCGAAGGCAATGTGTGGGTCCCAGGTTACAATACTTGGGAAACACTGACCGGTTATTTGTCAGTCGCGTCAGATGGGTCACGTCACTCGATGTTCGAGTGAGCGACTGGCTGATATTGGCTGAGTCGACGCAGCTGCCCTTGAAGTTTTTTCAGGGGGGGATGTGATAGAAACAGGCAAGCCAAAGCGAGCTTGATGCGCAACGGGATGCAAGATGCAGGCCACAATCCAGGTTGACGAGACAAGAGCCCAGTATAAGCGGGTAGGCGAGGCGGTGGCAGAGGAGCAAAGACAGGCAAAGCCGGCAGAGAGTGCCAGCAGGGTTGTCGAGACGAAACAAGACAGTCCAAATGGCTGCGAGAGAAGTGTGCGAGGCTCAAATGAAGGCTGATCCTTATTCGATCCAATCACAGCGAGAGACCGGTTGGCAATGGAGTTGAGGCTGGGCCAAGGCTCGTTTGCTGGTGAATGTCTGATCCGGCTAGCTGGCTGGGCTGGTTCAATGGTGCGGTCTGTGTCTCCGGCGGCTCTTTCTAGCAAAAGATTTGCGAGGACACCGACGCCTGGCGGATAGAACACAGTGTCGAAAACACAACTACCCAGCGTAAGCACAACGCACCTGATCTGAAGAACTCTAGGGAGCTTGATGGTGTTTGTAGTGCACTGCTTGTGTCGTATACCAGCGAAGTCTTGTCTGATTGTGTTCTGCTGGCGAGCGGCGCTGAGTGGGATCTACCAGCTTGGGATGCTGTTCTGAGTCAAATCAGGAGCAACGTAGAAAAGAGCAAGGAGGCTGATGGTCTGCGACTCTAGCAGGGTTGTTCATCCCGAGCCTGTTGAACACTGGGATATGTGGGACTTTAAGAAGCTACTGCTTCGTAAGACTTGTTTGAGAGGGGCCTCAGTTCAAAAATGCAAAAACTATGCGATGTCGGTGAGTCTCCGTACGTCCTCAGGACCGGTACACAAAGTTCGAACAGGTGGGTCCAAGACAGACAGACTGATGAGGCAGATGGCTTGAATCTCCAATGCGGACCGAAGCCAAATAAGGAGCAGAAAATTTATGTGCCTTGTGAGGATAATCAAACAGGATGAAAGAGAAAGGAAGTTATAAAATTTGCCCCCTGCGAGCCGGGACTTACAGTACATCCGAAGATCGTGTCTTGTCATGTTCTCATGGCTCGTGTTGGGCTGATTTGTAGTATTCGACGCTCACTAGGCATATCAAAACTGCCCGAATAGGGATCAATCATCTGAACGAACAGAGTAGATGACAAGCTACAAACGAAGAACCAGGGACGGAACTGCCTAGTCCTTGATCACCCCGGTATGGAGTGATCTCAAGGTATCCATGTAGCTTCAACGAGGACTGCTGCCACTGTTGGAAGTAGAAGACTTACACAGCATCTGTCAATTTGGTTAGAGCATGAGGGGGAACGGCACCTTTCGAGGAGGGCGTCGTGACCTGTGTGTCTAGGCACCTCTGTACACTTGTGTCACCACACAGCGGCTTCTTGCATATGGGCGCAAGCCCCCTTGCAAGCACATGATACATCTTGCATGGCGCAGTCTGATTGAATAAGAATCTTCATCGGATGCATGTGGTGTTGGGTACACTGGTCAATCAATACACCTCGAATTCGGGTGTCTAAATATGTCAACGGCAAACGCTCACTAGGCGGTTAAGATGCCACCTGCATCGGGAGCGGCCGCGGCGAGGGTCTCGACAGGGTGAGAAGTTTCTACTCCGTGATGTCTTGCCTGACAAAAATAGGTCATTGTAGCGATGGGAGAGGATACTGAGACCGGCAACGTAGTCCATTGTCGGGGGCTGGCGAGGCTTTGCTGACGTCTTTGCCTTGAAGTGCACCGGAACCGACGAGATACTAGAGTGAGGTGGACACCATTCCGCTTCCCTAAGTCATATTGATGACATCAACTCAAACGGGGGCATAACCCACGTACGATCCGCCTATCGTCCGAATTGGACCCGGGTTCCCGGAGACCCGATTCGGACTGGGTGAGAAGTAAAGTTCTGAAGGCGGGGAGACGAACGTCAAGGTCCGTCAAGTCGCGTGGCATTCCTTTGTCACTTGTCACGCCTTCCCCACGCAAGGTTCCCCATCATGGGGAAATGCATAAGGAGCAAAAACACATATATGCACAGAAGGATTACAAGACCTTTGCGATACGTAGTGCGCACCTTCTTGTGGGCGTCCACAGGCCACCAATGGACCAACCAGAGCAGCAGCTATTCCCCGTTGTGGATGAGTCTGACCTTGAGAGATGACAACATGTCTGAGTGGTGACCAGACGGATAGTAGATAATTGACAGGTAAGAAAAAGAAGTGGGAACCTCCAATCACGGAATGCAGAGGAAGCAAACTCGAGCCACGAGGAGAGAGCCATTGAGGGAATCGCCTACGCTCGCCCCCACCCCAGCTTCGATATCTCATTTTTCTTCACCGTGGGGCGACAAACGAGACCGAAGGTGAGACAAGCGTCACTTGGAGGGTGGATCGCCCACTCTGTCAACTGCACCGCCTGACTTTCGATCATTTCTCTCAGGAGTTGAACGAATGAGAGCTGGTGGGCAGAGACACGCCGTAAAAGCAGCCACGGAGATGATGGCCTCTTTTGTGAACTGAAATAGGCATGCAGATGGTATACATGCCCTACTTCTGACATTCCGCGATATACCCGGTGTAGGCACGACACAGCAGCAGCATCGTCAGCTGGTGGCCAGGGGGTTCCTGCATACTATGACCTTGAGCTGTGTGTCGTGGCAGCTTTCCTGGTGATGTTTCAACTCTAAGCCGCAACACGCCTCCATTGTAGGACCAGGTGGAGCAAGCCGACCGGATAATGAGATGGTATAGCAAACGCCAAGCGAGCTTTGGACCCGACAGAATGGGCCGACGACAATCATTGGAACGAGACTATCAGGCCAGGAGAGTAGATCCGCAATGGCGTGGAGTAATCCAGTCATCATAGGACAGACAGCAGAAGGAGCCTCATGAGCCATGAAGTCAATCTTGACTGCTGCGTGCGGCTGGACCCAGTCTTCTCGTGCTCCAGTGGGGCAGCAAACATATGCATACACGCACTGTCAAACAAAACGACGGCGTAGCGGCACCAAATACACATGTTTGCCTGAAGAGTTTTGGTCTCCAGTGCAGCGCAATGTTCGTCATAATTCTGCTCTCTCTGTGTTGTCGAGCGAAATCCACCGATATGTTGTGGGTATCAGATTGCTCAATAATGTTTGGCAATTTCCAAGATTTGGCTGGCGACCATAGTCACGTTGCACAAAACATCCTGCTTTAGCGTGCTGGCTGATAGCCAAGCGAGGAATGCGCAATGCGTGCCCAGCAGGAGAAGAGGTATGAAAAGCAGTTTCACACATTGTAGTGAGTAGAGCACACCCGAGAAAGAATAGCGACTTCAGTAGACCTTGAGTGGGGTTAGCAAAGTCCCAAGATGTCAACTGGAGGCCGACCGCATGCTGTTGCATGCCACGCAGCTGCGGAGTCGCTCCGGCAGCAGCTTGCCGGTGTTGACCGTCGACGCCGCGGAGCCTCGATCAAGCCAGGTACACTCGATATAGCACATGCTTGCCCGCCGGCGCGGCAATCGGGCTAGAGTCTCAACAGGTGGCATGAGAAAATCCGATGGGGAGAGTGACCCAACTTGTGCGCCAACTGAGCAGCGGGTGCATGCAAGGTCAGCCACAGATGGCTTGTGGGTCGCTATCTTCAGTGGCATGCAGGCCACCATGCGCTGCGACCTGCAGGACAGGCTGAGCCCACAAAAAGGCCCCGCCAGGGACCTGACCCATTTCCGATTCATAGTGGGCGACCCGTCCCGTGGGACCCACTACTCACGGTGTGTCAATGCAGCCCACGGTTGACCAGGTTATTCTGTACTGCCGCCGATGCCCACTAGAGTATTGCGTGCTGCAATTCGGAAGATTGTCAAAATGTCAGAAGTACTCTAGTGCTCTGCTCCAGCCAGCCAGGCTTCATTGTTACTCGGCTTGGTGCTTCAAAATCAATATGAATACCTAGAGCTGCAGTTGCCGAGATGCAGAGCAGTCCGACACATGGATCTTAGTGAAGGGGCGTCAATATGTAGGAGTCCAATCTGCAGTGGGTGAGCATGCACCTCAGGTCGGCCTGGGGTTCAGTCAAGGCAAGGCAGAGGCTTGCGCTCAGCATGGGAATGGTTTCGTATTTCTCAGCCATCTCATTCGGGTCTCGCCTGTGAGAGCCAAGTCGGCGATAGGGTGTCAGAGATAGATGAGCGGAAGGGGGCGGGCTGGATCTCTGGTTGACGATCAGGGTCCACGTCGGCTTGACAATATAGGCCACAACGCCCCGATGCAGTACTGCGGAGCCGAATGTTTGATAGCCAATGAGACCGAACAGTACGGATTCCGACTTGCCAGATCGGGCCGTGCAAGGAAGCCGCGCGGGAGACGCTCAACAAGACGTTTGCCGGTGGCGGAAAAATCGGCAGCTGATGTTAGACTGGACGCATATTCTACCACGAGGCTCCCGAAAGATGTTTCCCACATGTCCTAAAAGACGCCGAAGTGAGACATATGAGGCCAGATGAGGCAATCTTCAAGCTCATTTGACTTCAGCTTCAATCGTGTCAGGTGAGTCCGCGGTGGGCGGATCACCCTCGCTAGACAGCCACATAGCCATATGATCCGGAGCTGCCAGAACAGTCCAGGGCAAGACGCCTGGCGAGAGTAGCATCTCAATCGAAAGCCAGCTCCTAGCTGGCGATAAAATGTGGGCGGGGCGCTGCGGCGACGGGTAATTGCAGCTGCTGCCGTGGAGATTTGCTGCTGTCATCGTACACTTATGCAACTCTTCTCTTGGTGCGACATATGCAAATACCCTGATACGATCCTCGCTGTCGCGGGCATAAAGCTGTTTTCTGCTGGCGAGGACGGCAACTGAGCACGGCTCAATGGATAGTTGTCGACGTCGGCCCACATCCACGGTTCTGGCAACGATACCGTACGCGCCGTAGGAACGGGCGGTGAAGGACACGCCAGCCGGAATGCTATCCGCGGCTTGACGAGTTCCCAGAATCCCTGGTGAGATTCGGAGATCAGGCAACGCTGTTTGGTTCATTTTGCTGCCAGAATGCGTCGCAGGCTGGAGCCCACACATACATCATATTCAGCAGCACGGCATCACCAAACCTGTAGTTCCATAGCGGTGTGGAACAAGGCGCACTTCAGGCTGATGCTTTGGCTTGTTGTGCATGCTGCCTTGTGCTACCGACCTGGTACGAACGATGCAATAGAAGTATGACCAGATGCTGAAGTAGGGAGAAATGCGCAGAAGACGCATCCATCGGAGCTTGTCCAATCAATACCACCAGCTTTTGCGGAGGTGGACTCAGGCAGACGTCATCAGTCTGTAGGTCATATCCACGTTCGACCCGCCCGGACTTTGATTACCTCCACGAGATTGTCGTTTGGCTTTGTTTTGTCCGTGGATGCTGTTGTGCGATGTGAATGGGGACCAACCCAGCCCGCAGAATGAGGTGGGAGCATATTGTAGCAGGCCCGGTTAAAAAGGGAGCTGTCACAACAATAGCAAGGCTGTACCAGTTCCCAGCGGCGTACCGGCCGACCAGCGCAACAAACGCGTTCCGTATATGTGGCAAACAAACACAACGCCGCAGGAAGTATGCTTCGAAGCTTTCCCGGACCTGCAGAAAGACCGGACCGTTCGGGCTTTTTTGGCACAACACACCCGGAATTACCTATGTCATGTAGTACCACCGAAATTCGGCTACCTGACACGCTCTTGCAGGTTGTCCCAGCTATCAGGCATGCCCAGCAAGCTTGCCGCCCCAGCCCCAACGTTGAGAGGCCCCACACAAGGCTGCAGGCAGCCAGATGTACGTGACAGGTCATTGCGGCAGTTGACTGGGCGTCGTAAGGCATATGCAACCCTTCCCGCAGACAGCGAGCCTTCAACCCATGTCGCCTTCTCGAAGGGCTTTCTGGGATCGTCGAACATGCAGGAAGCCATGGGTGGCAGCTGGTGGTCGTCTGATGAGCTGTCGATGATCGTTTGGGGACAGCTTCCAGTAGAATATCGGCTAGACTTTGTCAAAACCCCACACTGGAATAGGAGGTACGACCGGAACATGTTCCACACGATCCAGAGTGGTCTTTCCCAGTTTTGGCACCTAGACATAGTCGGTGTAATGCTGATAATGCAGGATGGAAAGCGACCTGATCGGGTTCGGCTCCTGGACAACGCAGCTTTTGTCTGGTATCACAGGCAAGAACCTCGACCATGAAGTGTGGGCAGTCGATCTCGTCAACTATGCTGCAGCACGGGGAATACGGATGTCTCAGCCCGACACAGACAGGCTTCGCAAGTGTCGTAAGAGTATGAAAGTAGAGGTGTTCAAACAACTGGTGGAAAGTTTAGGACTGAAATCCTCGGCCGATGGGTGCATTGGAATGCTTGACAACCTCGATCCCTGACTATCTTTGAGCTCGCCTAATAAGCCATTGGCTTCTCCCACGTCCATCGAGCATTGAGACCTGCATGGCACAGGCCTCTCAAACAAAGTTGATGAGACCATCCAGTGCGTGCGGTCCATCTGCAAAGTGATGATACAATTACTTGTAGCATTCGTCGTGAGATGGCGACAGCTCCCGGGCCGTTGTTCGGTTGGTTTTCCGAGCACAAAGAGAGCTCAATCTCAGTGAGACCGTCATGACGATGTGTGTAAGCCACGGGAGACGCCACACCTAATTTTCTTGGGGTCCTTCTGTCTCACATTGTGGCATGACCGATGAAAAAATGGCCAGCACTACTTTCGACTTAGGGCTGTCCGCAAGGGGCTCGCCTAGGTCTTTCTCAGGAGGGCCCTGTCGAGGTGCTTCTCATGAGACATGCAGCCACATGTGTAGCAGCAAGATTTGGCGACTCACTTCCAGATCGCGCAGGAGAAGAAAGGGCTGCCCGATAAATATGTTGCCTGTACATCGCGAGATGTGCTAAGTGAGCCGCGTATTGGTACAATCGAGCTGGCCGTCAGAGAAAGTCTGTGGCGCTAATTTATTGAACAACATCCAATCGCGCACCTTCGAGCGGCCGTAAACCCAGACAGGTCGTGCAGAGGCCCTGCTCAGCCTGACGCCTAAAACCCGACGCAAAGATTCAGTTTCGCGTCGTGAGCATGGCGACTGGAGGTTTTGGGAATTAGCGTCTGAGCAATCTCAGCGCTCATCAGCTTGTACGCCTCCTGCAGCAAAGTCTTACTATAGAGGTTTGTACTGGGCGTCCATTTGCGAAGCTGCGTCTCATGGTCAGCTGAATATTCCTGGAATTACTTTCAAGGCTATAAAGGCACTGACATACAAGGTGACTCCAAGGAGACATGTCTCACGGACACAGTATCGGGCTTCACAACCTCCTGCAGCAGGCTGTTCTGCAACACCTTGTTGCACAACCCAGGGGATTTGTGCATATCAACAGCTCGCAGGCAAGTGCCGCCGTTGACGCAACTTGATTTCAAAACACAGCGCGATGACCTGTGCGGCGGCCTACTCTCCTGAGAAAGGTCGGATAGCAACCTTTACAGGAGGAGCTGTATCGTATCAAAGAAATGCTGAAGATGGCCATCGAGACGCACTCCGGTCTTGAATCACTTCGGGCTGGTAGAACGCCTTGGAAGACCACAGACACCTACTACACGTCAGTGACAGTCCCTGTCTCTTTCTAAATGGTAGAAGTGACTCACGTAGAATGCACAAGCACACCGCGTCCGAATCGCACAATGGGGTATTATTGATCCTCGCGCTCCCCTTCAACCGGACAAGCGCAGTCTACCTTCTTCTCGTCGTTCCATGATCTCTGTCGCGATTGCCATCCTGTCCGTAGTCGCGTTCTTGCCTGGAGTCATAACGGCGATCTTTACGTGGGCTTCTGCTGCGATCTCGTTGCCTCCAGTCCCGATCAGCCCGACCGGTTGGCGCTCCACGTCGGTGATCGCTATCTCTATCGTTGTAACGACCGTCTCGCCTGGGTGGTGACTTGGCTCCTTGTCGGCCATCGCTGCGAGGTTCCTCGTGACGACCGTCCCCCTTTACGGCCCTGCCCTTCATGTCATCATCGCCATGGACCATGCGATAGCCGTCGCCCCGCTGGGGAGCATCGTCCTCCTCACGGTATTTGCGCCACTTTTCCAGCTCGTCAACACCGCCCCAGCCGCCCCTCCCACCGGCAGCCCGCTTCTTTCGCTTCTGGTTCGCATCGTTCCGCCACGTGTCGCTCAGCCGACTGACACTCTGCGAAAAGTCGACATGAATCCGCCGGTCATCAATCAACACGCCTTGCATTTTGAAGTAGGCGTTCTCGCACGAGGTTTTGTCCTCGAATTCGATGAAGGCGTATTGTAGAGAATCGCCGGTCTTACCGTCCCGGATGACCTCGCAGGAAAGAATTTTGCCAAAGCGGCTGAAAATGAGCTCCAAGTCGGAATCGACCGTGACAGGATTGAGCTTGCAGACGAAGAGCACATTCTCCGGCGGCTTGACCTCCGCGAAAGGTAGGTCGCCCATCATCTCAAGTGTCAGGGCTTGAGCGCGAGCTTCGCGTTCCCGCCGATCTTTCTCTGCTTTTGCAGCGGCCTCTTCCGTCTGCTCCTCGTCGAGCAGCTCTGCGTCACCCTCGCCAATGCGCACGGTGGCCAGCTGAGCTTTGGAAGGGATCGGAGAGCTGGGCGGTTCGCGTAGACCGGCGGGGTCGGGGTACGGGTCGTCGAGGATGACAGTGTGCTTGATGCGAATATCGGCGAGCGGGTGGCCTTTCTCGTCGACAATCGCCTCGTTGATCTTCTCGAGCACGTCGAAGCCCTCAACGACCTTGGCAAAGATAGCAGCTTTGCCGTTGAGGTGGTCTGTTTCGTCGGCAAGGGTGACAATGAACTGGCTTGCGGCTAGCCTCGTCTCGCCGCCGTCAGCGGGATTGGGTGTGGTGGCCATGCTGACGGTGCCGCGTTCCAGGTGTTTGAGCTTGGGGTGGAAGAGGGCCTCGAAGGTCTTGTCTCGTGGATTGGCGGAGAGGGCGCCCCAGACAGAGGTGCCGCCATCGGACAGGGTCGACAATGGTCCCAGAGGATCGCCGGTCTGGCAGGAGAAGTTCTTTTGGATGGAGTGGATGGGGGCAAAGTTGTAATATTTGAGCTTGCACAGTTTCAGGAAGTTCTCGCAGAGCTTGGGCGCATAGTCGACGAGGAGGTCCACGACAATGTCGCCGGCCGAGGTCTCGAGAAGTACCGACATTCTGGCCACAAGCTCAATCACACACCGACGCAGATGCCCTTAGTGGGGTTCCAAAGATGTGTCGCAATCGTTGAAGGTGTGGTGAACGAGGCTGTCGAAAAGGTACCTGCTTGTTTTGACGATAATGTTGATGCTGTCAGATCGAGCATTGACAGGGGTCCGTCCACCTTGAGATCGTTCTTGAGTGACGTCGGCCTCGGCGATTAAAAGATCCGCGGGGTCAATCCCCGGTTATCTTTAGGATCGCTTACGAAATAATTACAACATCTAGGTGCTTGTTGATAGGCAGAGACAGCACATTTGTAAATGAGTTGAGCATTCGGATTCGCAAATCAACGATTGGAAGCGGTATTGTGGCACGACACAGGAGTATTATGTGTGTTCAGGTAGTGCTCAAGTAGGGACCAATAATGAATGTCCACGACGACTTGCTTGTTACCAAACAAGAGTAAATCAATACTTCCCTCAGCATTCTACTGATCATAGTGACTGAATATCTTGCCATCGCAAAGCCACGATATGACCGGATCGGACCCGGTCAATCTCCAGGGTGTCCAGCTGCAAATAAAGTGTCGACTCCTGGACTTCAACGCCCGATGGGCGTCCCTAACGACCCAATGCCTAATCCATAAACGCCACGCTGACCCATTAAATGCTCCAACTTCTGTCCAAGCAATACCAGAAGAAGATGCTAATTTTCGGCAAGAACAAGCGTGTGATCTCCATCACTCTGGGCAGCTTCTCCTCCTGCGACCACTCCGCAACTCTTTCTCGACCTCCAACAGCCTCGACATGATCCACTGACGCAAAGTCTGGTCACACCGTACCGTCTCGCAGTTCAGCAGCTCCGTCAGCGAGCGCTTGATGCCCTCGTTGATGGAGAACAGTTTGGTCTCCTCGCTCAGAATTTCCGCGAGCGTTGCTGGGTCCACCGCCATCTCCGGGTCGGAGGCTCCCCGCCGACCGCTTCGGGCGTGGCATCGAGGCCGAGGAACGTCCATGCTGCCTCTCCGAGCAGCCGTTCCCGTTCGCTTGTGTCCAAAGGCACTCGCCCGCGTGGGGCTGAGAGCAGGCGAGGTGGTGGCTCGGGTCGTGGTGGCCGTAGTGGGTGTGGTTGACGTTGCGCTCGAGAGCACATCGAGATGTCGGCGGACTGACTCATGTTCTTCTTGCAAGAGAAGATAACGCCTGAGGGTGAGGTCACGATTGTGACGGGGAAGGCTATTGACGCTGGGGAGGCCCGGGATGGGGCCGGCGGCCGCTAGAGACATGGCGTTGGGCGTTGATTTTGTGGGTTTGTGCGAATTTGGTTTCTGAGTCGGATTTGCGAGTGTTGGCGTCAAGACCCGAATGCTGATCGTGACGGATCGCTGGTGGGCTTTTGGCGATGTCATCTGAGAGCTGGGTCTTTTGAATTATGCTGATGGCAGAAGGCGGGAAGCGAGTTGCGCGGGTGACCTGTCGTTGTTGGTGATGTTGGACTGTGCTTGAGAGAGGCGAATAAAGAGAGAGACCCGAAGTGTTGCCTTGGAAGGTGCAAGGCCGTTGATGTAAATGTGTTGGTTGTTGCTGCCGTTCATGGAAGTCCTGGCTAATCAACGTATTTTGGGGTGATAGGCAATTTCCCCAGAAATTAATCCCAGTAAATTGAACCACCACCAGCGGCCGGGAAATGCAGCGGTCGTATTTGAACCTGGCGAGAATCCCGAATCCAATTTGAACAAGACGAAATATTAATAAGATCAAGGCAATCTTGGATGGCACTAGACAATAAGTTCCAGATTGACAGTTGGCGGTGCGGGATGGCGCGGGATAGCGCGCGTTCTAGTTCCTATGGAGTATGGAGAGGTCTAGTCGGTGTCCAGCAGGCCTGTCGTGTGGTCCTGGTAGTGGGGCGAGATAGGGGGCCACGGCGGTGAGGCTGTCCAAATGCAATTGTGACAGCAGTCACGGCAGCAGTGTCTTGAGGTCTTGGGAGGTTTGAGATATTGGTCAAAGGTGCGAGAAGAACGAAAATGAAGATGCGCCTAATGGAAGTAGACTGCAACGAGCAAAGTACTGCAGTAGGCGAAATATATCGTGATTATTGCGTGTTTCAATCGTCGGGATCGGCCGAGATAAGTGAGGTTTCAACAAAAGTCGACAGTGGTTCATGCAGCGAGGGGCATGCCTGTATGCACATGCACGACGATGACAAGTGCTTGCTTTGCAAGCGGAGGTTTATCTGGAAGCGCGCGCCGCCGTTTAGGAGCTTGGTGGGTGGTAGGATCTGGAAAGAGGAGACCATGAGATGCCATATATATGGGTCCGTGGAGGGGACGTCCGGAGATGAGGGGAACCTTCATAAATACGAAAATCAAGACGGAGCAGTGGAGAGTGTCACAACTTCAACCTATTTAATCTATCTGTGAATACTGCGCTTTGTGGCTTCGTATTTCTTACCCAACAGTGACGTCGCAATCCCCGCGCGCGACCATTTGAAATCGATGCCGCTGCCCAAGGTATCAGGTTTCTGCTGCTCAAATGTCTCTCTCGCCTACAAAATTACCTGCGCGCCTGTTATCTCCTCTTCTCGTGTCTCACCACTCGCGAACGAGCTGTTGAAGTACCATTTGGGCCGCATAGGGGGAAGAAATACTTTGGAAATACCTACCAATAGATCCCCAACCACGCCAAATCGACGTCATAACATCTGAGGAAGTTGGAACAAAGGAGCCATCGAGATGCCTTACTGCTGGTCAGCCCAACGCCCCTAGACATTTTTCGGACCTTCAGCTCCAGCTGATGGCAGCCGTTGCAAGCTTTTGCTCGGCCATGGTTCTATCTCTGGAGTCAAGGCTGTGAACCGTTGAGATGTGAAGATGACGGGCCTGACGAGCACCTGCAGACGAATCGCACGTGGGTAGGTCACCCTTCATGGTTGTTTCACGTGAAGTGTCACCAATGTACGCGTTCCTGTTCCTGCGCCAAACTTCAAATTTCCAGCCGTGGCCCCAACCTCCAAGCGCTGGGCAACAGTCTTTTCGCCCGGGCACCGAGAAGTCTCTGGCGCTGCTTAGAGCTTGTGAGACATGATTACGTGCCTATTTAGGATATCTCGAACAGCCCTGACAGCCTGCAATGACCGCATCCTCTGCTACCTAAGGTAGTCAGTTGCCAGCGTCTCGTCTAAAAGTGCAGCTCACTATCAGTCAGGACTCTGGACGGATACCCAGACACTAATGACTTGCGGAGAAACCTCCGTACATCATTTATATCCGCAGGTGCAGAATGCTCCCAAAGACATGTCGAATACTTATCACTATTGTATTCAAAACACTTCGACTTCTGAGCTTCAATGAGGAGACACATCGTTCCTACAGGAGCAGCCCAATCGGTCCGCCAGCAGGGAGACTTGGAAGTCAGGAGGTTCAGCGCCTACTGGTCTCCAGTATGCTCTCCTTCCAAGGTCCGGTGTCAAACAGAAGTACTGTTTAGTGATAAGATAGCCGTCTTGGTAAACAAGTTGACAACGGCGGACAACGAATAATGTTTTCTATCTTCACAGGCTCCACTTTTCGTTCCACACAGCCTTCCAAGGTCCAAAGGGTAATGATCGTCTCCGCATAACGCCCCTGTCCCGACCTCGTAACGTCAGGACAGCGGCCCGCCGGGCTGACATGTCGCCAGGTCGCATGCCGGTGCTTTGCATCAGCCTCTCTAGATTCCAGTCACGTGTGGTCCATTGGCGACTACTTCGTCGGTACCTAGTTACGAGTGGTCCATAAAATATCTAATGCGAAGCTGATTCGAGAATCTAGACTCGATAATCGAGGGCCGTGCAGCCGCGCAAGCCCGACGGGTATCCAATGTCTTTCGATGAACTTGCTCATCTAACTCAAGGTCTAAGCATATCTTGCTAAATGACCTGCCGCGACAGACATGTGTGGACGGGCACCTTAGTTCGCGCGGCTTGTAGCCAGTCGAACATAGGCGGGCCGGCGGGACAGGATCGTATGGCTAGTCAGACGTTCCGTATTGGGCAAAGCTATATGTCCTGATCGACAGTCAATCGCTCGATTTATCGAGATCTCGCATGCTTGCGGCTGGACATCGTCCACCCAGGCCTAGCGTCAGGCCTCCTGGTTCGCGTGATGGACTGTCTGTCGGCTTCGTCTGCCATCACAATACTCTCACCAAAGAGAAAATGGTCTGAACTCTTATCACGAAGGCCGATTGAGTCGAGGCTAGGCGCAGGGCAGGTCGGCGAGAGCCGTTGTTGTCTTATGACAGCGTCAAGCGACAGAGCGTTATAAAAGCCAGCCGCTCCTAAATGCTCCGATCCAAACTCGAGAAAGCCGGAACCTCAAGACACGACTTTGCTTGTGGGATTCTGAGAAGGCTGGCGCTCTTGCCAAGATGTCTTGTCGTATGCAAGCTCCCACTCGCTTACTTGGCAGAGAGTGTGTCCAACAATATACAGGCTCAGAACGTGTATCAGAACGTCACTTTATCGGTTTGTACATTAGAAACGGCAGAATGGGTGGCAATTCGTCAGATGGCGTCGGCACCGGTAGGTCACCGTACCAGATTCGAGTGATACCGTAGGTAAGTCCTTAGCCCAGTAGTAAGTACTGTACGTACAGTTTTCAAGATTCAAGTAAAATCTGTGGACCTCGTCGATAGACATGATTCAATGATCTCACTTATATCATGCCAAGTCTGTAAAGTTCACATTTGAACAAACCATATATGAAGAGTATTCGTCTCTGATGCTGCCCGATTAGTCAGCGCGCCAGATCACGAACTAGAAGTCCCCGACCCAATTCCCCTCGAGCTTGCCCAATATCCAATGCCAGAAACATACCACATACCTACTAAGTTGATCAAAAACTATCGGAACGCGATATCATGCCACAATCTTAGCGCTACAAGGCCGTCAAAACAAACATGACGACACCAAGCATCCCCATTGGCAGCAGTTAATCCGATCGGCCAAGCTTGGAACACACGCGGAATGAGCATGATCATCTTGCAGGCTGGAATTCAGACCGTCGGCTACAGAATGAAGCCTCAGACTCTTCCTGACGCCTGGAGAACCTACCAGCGGAGCTGAGACGCAGTCTCCTCATTAGAGTGCCCGACCTGTCCACACTGCGCTCTCTTGTCCGTGGCTCTCCCGTCCTGCACGCCCAATACCTATATGACCGCGACATTATTCTTCGCGCATGTCTGGACCGCGAGCTGCATGGCTTCGTAATCGACGCCGTCGCTACCCTCATGTCCCGCGTGGGAGTGTTGGGGTCTCCAAGGACAGACGAAAAGATCACTGACTTCCTTGATATGTCCCGGGACTGGCTCACAGACTCACCAACACATCAAGATGTCAGATCACTTGACTCTGGCGGCGTTCGCTGGTTGGCGGCGTACCATCTGTCCGTCGCTCTGCCTCTGGCCCGCTCGTATAGCCAGTGGGCACTCGCGAATCTCAGCGAGGCGGCCGCGTTGTCAGCAGCTCAGAGTGGTGCTGCCGAGATGCGAACAGTGTACGTCTGCCACGATACTGCACCGAGCAGAAGCGAAGAGGCGAGCATCTTCGGAGTCATTCACCGAGTTGACGCCTACCACCCACCACCTCTTTGGCCGGAATGAGGGCCGGCGCCACGGTGCATTCCGACACCATGAAAGTAACGAGCTCTTCTCTTGCCTTTTCCACCCTTGGGAGGCCGAGGCTATTGGATGCATCGAGTTGTTCGTCAGGCAGAAGTACTAAGACATGTTCGACCAGGTCGCAGCGGCCCTGCACTCGAAAAATAACAAATGAAGGCAAGAGAATGGGGTTATCAACCCAACTAAATCCTTCGATCTGGTCGAGGAGCACGATGGTAAGCGTAACCCGACCCTTTCTACAAGGGCTCAAGATGATAGTGAGGCTGCTGGCAATCGACGACCATCAGAAACTAGTCACCAAGATAAAGCGGTGCCTCACCCATGATCAATGCTTAGATGCACCCATAAGGCGGGCTCTTGGGTGGGTAGCGCAAGCAGACAGACGAAATGAGTCGACCCAGGATCCCCCTGACGGCCGAGACGAGGCTGAGCAGCGACGGAATCCGATGGGCTTTACTGGCGATGCAGTGCCGCCCGGTGACGGGCCGCCGCTGACACGGGTTCTCCTACGGAATGGAAAATATGCTAACGTCTACTGGGGACACGTGCCCGAGCCGCTGCAGCGATGGGGCTATGTGATGTGGGACAAGTGGCGGTGGATCAGCATGGAGGATCTCGTTGCGAGGCAGTGGGAGACGACATCGGAGCTTGTTGAAAGCATTGAGACACAATGCGAATGGAGCCCTTGAGGATAATGACTAACGGCAATAAGAGTGTTTGCTACGTCAAGAAACCATTATTCCCCGCTGGCGGCAGGTTTGCCGTCGGCCTCTAGCTTGGGCTTTCACAGTGCGGACAAATCCAGCAGGAGGCGACATAACACGCGACCAACTTGGCCAGCCCCGAAGAAGAGCGGCGCAGTTGCTGGCGCGATGCCACATGGCGCGAGGCCTACTGCGGTGGGGAAGGCGTATATGTGAGATTGGACGGGGCCAGCAGAGACTTGGGACATCTGAGCTTCCATACGGAAAATGTGCGAACTCCTGTGATCGGGAGGCTGTATTCTTGTGTATATAGGTGCATATATCTTCCCATTGCGTCTCTCTTGCGGGGCTTGGGCTTTCCTTCTGTTATACTCCGTGGTCTTGCTTCTACAAGCACGAGTATATTAAACACACTCTTGACCACTCCTCTCTTAGTGACTTGTGGGCGTACCTCACCAAGAGCTGATAGACTGTCGTTCGTGACATGGAGATTTTGGTAGTATCAGGGGGCCAGCGCATTTAGCGGCGTGTTTAGAAGTCAGCTGTGAACGCATGGGCCCCTGGGATTCTGCACATCCATTCCATCTGACGCTCACCTTCTACGACAGTAAGGCAATAATGAGGTGATTACTGGAATTCAAGGAAAACCTCAAAAAAGGGCCCATGGGATGGTATATCCATTATTGAGCTTGGTCTTAGTGGCCAGGGCGATGGAAGCAAGGCTAACCTTTGAAATCCTGAGATGACGAGCCTGGGATTCTGGGCTGGAAAAGGACGTATTCCTTTCACTGGAATATGTCCAAGCTGTTCCACTTTGCCTCGTACCAGTGCTGCGCAAGTGTGAATATGACGCCCGATTCGGAAGGTCAGTGTAATGTAAGATTAACACGTAAGTGGCCCAGTGAATTAGGCGTTCGGTACAATTCTTTTTTTAAAAAAAAAATTGCTGCAATTTTGAAAGGGGATCATCAAACATTAACGTGCCGGCATCCATTTTGCCGCATCCCCTGATTTACCGCACCGTCGCCCACGCAAGTGCCATTACTCCCAACCTCAATTTTCCACGGCAACGATGCAGGGACCCTCTTCCGTTGGTGTTGAGGAATCGTCCGAATGTTTTGAAAATGTAGACGCCCTCGCGGGCCTCAATCTGGGTATGCCTTCTAGTCTCGATATCGGCAAAAGCCGCATTCGAGTCGATTCGGACCTTCTTTCTCGTGGCCCTCTTGTGGCTTCAACTTTGGCTTCCAGCTCTCATTTTTTTGGTGAGGACCTTGCTAATTCGACGTTTTTCTGTTCTCATTTCGAGATTCTTTCTGAACCATAGTCGTTTTGCGGGGCTCGAGTGTTCTTCACGGACGTAACGGGCCACCAAAACTCTCAACTTTAGGGATTGTATAATTGTTTCAATATTGAAATTTGAAGAACGGGGAAAAGTCTGATATGCGACGAATTAAATTGTACTACTATTCTGACCACTGAATTCCTTGTTCTGCCCTGCTTCTGGTGTTGTCGAAAATATAGCGATTTTCGAGTGCCCTAAGCCTAGATAATGGTCAGAGCCCCGTCGCCCTTCACCAAGAATGTATATTTCCTCCGTAATTGCCTTAAATAGGGCCTTGTAATATTAAAAAAGAGTCCCCTTTTATTTTATCTGTTACCAACGACGATTTGTATCAACCAAATTGGTGCAAATACCGCGGAGGAGTCTTCTTGAGCGGCGAGAAAACCGCTACATCTAGGGGTTGCAGAATGTGCGTTGTACGCACTGGCAAAAAGAATATATATACATCTGATTGCAGAAGCATTCCCACATAAAATCTATAGTTTTATGGGTATGGTGCCCATGGATCGCGAGAAGGCATCAGTTATTGGAGTCCTCCGGCGCCGTGCCGGGAATGAACACCCTCCTCAGCCATTCCGCGGCGATCTTTCCTCCATCCACCCCTTCTTCGTGGCGGTGGATTGCCAGCCATTGCAATCCCCAAGAGTTATAGGAAACAATTGCTGTTGTACACTCAGCCCTTGCAAATAAAGAGAGGATCCAGGAAGTTGCCCGTGGCGGAGATGCGCTCCATAAAGGAGGTCAACGCTCTCGAATTAAAGTTCTTTGGCATAGGTCATATTCCCCTGCGATACTGTAGTCTTAGGCTTGGGAGGCGCGATGGGGCTGCCGGGGGTATGTGCTATGTAACTGGACCTCACCTCATTGCGAAATCTTACCACCCAGCGCATGAGATTTAGTACCCAATCTGTATTTGAAGGGGAAGTTTCGCACTCAGACGAAATGGTTCCTTGACAGATGTACATTTCAAGCGAAGCAATTGCGCCATAATAGCCTGTATCTCGCGGCCTCACTAGCGCTATTTGAGGTGCTGCAATGGGCAGTCATCGGCTCTGAGCTTGTGATTAAGTCTCATTCCAAAGGAGCAGTTGAGGAATCCTTCCAAACAAACGCAGCCACCCAGCCACCTAGACAGAGACATACCTACCAATGATGCGAACGCCGAACAATGCACAACAGCAGGCCAAATACTCCAAAACCCCGCCCACGTGAGGATAAACTTCTCCAAAACAACCGCTTGCGACGCTTCGCTCCGAACGACCAGACAAGGACTTGCGAATTAAATAGGTGGCCGGGCCACATTTGTACACATCTTTCGTTGACATTAGCGCATCTCATACTGAGTCTTCCAAATGAACGAAAAGAGATTTGTCGACGGGGACGGCTTGCATCGGTCCACGCCGGAGCAGGACCGCGATGGGGAGAGCGTAGGCGAGACGACGATCCCGAGTGGGCAGCTTGACCCCGTGTACGAGAGGAAGGCGAAAGTGCTGAATCGGGCTGTACGTTTGTTTTTATCGCAGAACTTATCATCTCTGGTCTGACCGTTTTCTCTCTCTCAGATCCAAGACATCGGGATGGGCTGGTATCAATGGCAGCTCTTCATCGTCGTTGGTTTCGGCTGGGCCTCCGATAATCTCTGGCCCATCGTCTTATCCCTCATCCTGACTCCGGTCGTCAACGAGTTTCGGGTGACCAGAGGCCCGCTGTTGAGCCTGGCCCAGAATATAGGCCTCCTAGCTGGCGCTATCTTCTGGGGATTCGGCTGCGACATCTTCGGTCGCAAGTTGGCTTTCAATATCACCCTCGGCACAGCCGCCGTGTGGGGCATGATTGCTGCAAGCTCGCCCAACTTCGCCGCCATTGGCATCTTCGCTGCATTCTGGAGTTTCGGAGTTGGCGGAAACCTACCCGTCGACAGTGCAATTTTCCTTGAATTTCTTCCCGCAAGCCATCAATACCTTCTGACAGTATTGAGTGTGGACTGGGCATTGGCCCAAGTTCTCGCGACGCTCATTGCATGGCCGTTGCTGGGGTACCAGACATGTCAAGAGACCGAAGTCTGCACTCGCTCCAAGAACATGGGCTGGAGATATTTTCTCGTCGCCATGGGTGGTATCACCCTAGTCATGTTCGCTGTGCGCTTGCTTTGCTTTAAGGTATTTGAGAGCCCGAAATACCACATCGGGAAAGGCAACGATGAGAAAGCTGTCTGGGTTGTGCACGAGGTTGCACGTCGCAATGGAAGAGCCGAGCACTGTACCCTGAGCATCGAAGACTTGAAGGCGTGCGAGCCAGACGACTACGTCCCACAAGTCTCAGCGGCATCCGCGGTGAAGCGTAGTTTGCAGGAATTCAGCCTCGACAAAATTCGTGCCTTGTTCTTGACGCGCCGACTCGCTTTGAGCACAGGAATCATCATGGGTGTCTGGGGACTCATTGGGTTGGCCTACCCACTTTACAACGCATTCATACCGTACATTCTCGCGACGAGAGGCGCTGAATTCAGCGATGGCTCAACATTCACGACCTACAGGAATAGCCTTATCATCGCAGCCAGTGGAGTTCCGGGCGCCTTGCTCGGTGGCTTGCTAGTTGAAGTCCCGCGGCTAGGCAGGAGAGGCACGCTCAGTGTGTCGACAGTTGTTACCGGCGTTATGCTATTCGGCAGCACGACAGCTAGATCGTCAAGTGCATTGCTCGGTTGGAATTGCGCCTTCAACTTCGTCTCGAACGTAATGTATGCTGTCCTATACAGCTACAGCCCGGAGCTGTTTCCCACGCCGCAACGAGGGACTGGGAACGCGTTGACGGCTACGTGCAATCGGATCTTTGGAATTATGGCGGTACGCACCCTGTTCATGAATTACACTTACAGCACAAGTATGACTGATTTTGTTGCTGACCCTCTTGACCCTGTGCAGCCAATTGTTGCCATGTTCGCTGATCTGGAGACTTCGGCACCCGTTTATACTAGTGGTGCTTTGTTTATCGCAGCGGGGACCTTAGTCCTGCTGTTACCATTCGAGTCGCGTGGAAAGGCAGCATTATAAAACTTCGACGGAAGTATGTTGCATTCTGTGCTGTGTGGAAGTCTCGAGAACCCAAATTATACCGGCTCAACATTTGCCGGGCCTGGACAATATTTAATACATTCACGCTGAGTAGAGGAAACCCTTCCATAAGCAGATGGTTCAAACAAAATAATGAATTCAAGGACAAACAAGCAAATTTAGTTTTCTTTGAGGCAGTTGGTTTTGATATTGATTAGTAGACCGTAGAGTGATGTCGATAAGCGGGGCCTGTTTGACTCACAAGCCGCCCTGAACCCGTCCCCTTCTCTCAGACACCCTGTAAGCATTCTTTCCCAAACACGTTTGATCGTTTGCACATTCTCCAAACGCGCAGACTAGTCATGTCGTCTTCACAGTCTAGTAATACTTGTGTACCGCACGATGTAGCTTTGGCGTTTGCTCAGCGCCTTCTCGAAGCCCACGGCGTATCAAGCTCCGATGCCGCTATCGTGGCTGACAACCTCGTTTCTGCCGACTTGCGGGGAGTGGACTCCCACGGAATCAACCGCCTTCCGTCGTATCTGAAGCGCGTGCGGCAGAAAGTCCTGGACCCTATAGCCCAGCCGACATTGGAGCAGGTCACGCCGGTTGTGGGCCGCGTAATCGGACACAATGCATTCGGTGCCGTGGTTGCGAAAAGGGCCATGACAGCCGCCACAGACATGGCGAGAATCTACGGCATTGGCATGGTCGCTTGCAAAGAGAGCAACCATTTCGGAATGTCGGCATGGGTGGTGCAGCAAGCTGTGGATGAGGGGTACATGTGCATGGTCTTCACCAACTCGTCGCCGGCATTGCCGGCCTGGGGCGGGCGGGAGCAGCTGCTCGGGGTCAGCCCGATCGCGTGCGGTGCACCCGGCGAGCCAATACCGTTCATATTGGACATGGCTCCCTCGGTAGCAGCCAGGGGCAAGATTTACAAGGCGCTGCGTAGAGGAGAGACCATCCCAGATGACTGGGCGCTCGATGCTGAGGGGAATCGCACGACTGATCCGGCCAAGGCGCTGCACGGAGGAGTTATGCTGCCCATGGGCGGACCGAAGGGATCTGCCCTGGCGATTATGATGGATGTTTTCTCAGGTGTGTTCTCGGGCTCGGCGTTCGCTGGGCATGTGGCTGGCCCGTACGACCCTTCACGTCCAGGAGACGTGGGACATTTCATGGTGGTCATGAAGCCGGATTTGTTTGTCAGTGCGGAGGAGTTCAAGGGTCGGATGAAGTATCTGTACGAGCGAGTGGTTGGGTCGGAGAAGATGGCTGGGGTTGAGCGCATCTACTTTCCCGGCGAGGTGGAAATTGTACGCCGCGAGGAGAGGATCAAATCGGGCATTCCGTACGCGAAGGAGGAGATCGCATTGTTGAACAACGAGGCGAAGGACGTAGGCCTCGATCCGCTGGCTTGAAGGTTTGTGGCATCGCGGTTTCTCATGTGAATCGCCACCCTATTTGAAAGGTGGTATGTCAATTTGAACTCGGCGCTGCAGTACACCGGAACTTGTTAACGGCTTTAATGGTCTTGTGAACTCTTCGTGACATGATTTTCCAACTTGCTGTCTCAAAGCTGGGTATTTGCCGACGATGACCTCGGGAAGGCGAAAAGTCACACCGATTTTGCGACTGTTAAAAGTGCATGTGCACAGTGGTCGCTGGAGCAGGTTTTCCAGCGGCACCTGGGCTGGTCAGCGCAGACTTCAGCAGAGAGCGGAGAAATCCCCAATTATAGGCAGCAGTGTCCTGAAGGCGTCATCGCGCACTCAACACCCCCCTCCCCCCCGTCCCCATCCCACCCCCACCATACCCACGAGCTTGTATTTCGTGACAGAAATACAACTGAGCCTTCGGTCTGACCTCAAGACTGTGGACCTTCAATGAATTCCTTTACGAACACAACATGGAAGTCCACCGAGATTCAGTATCGCCTAACAAAGATGGCCCCGCCAGTGACTTTCAAGGGACTGAGGGAAAGCCTATGCCGGAGCACCTTGCCGACTACGATCTCAGCCGTCCAATCCACCCTCAACGAGGCATGAGACAAGGCTTACCCAACTACGGGGACCCTCACTTTGCTTTGTTCCTCCGAAAGGCCTTCATCAAGGCTCTCGGGTATAGTGAAGACGCGCTCTCACGTCCTATCATAGGCATCGTGAATACTTACTCAGCCTTCAACCCATGCCATGCCAATGTACCGCAGCTCATCGAGGCAGCCAAGAGAGGCGTCCAGCTCAACGGTGGGTTGGCCATGGAGTTTCCTACCATAAGTATTCACGAGTCGTTCTCGTCGCCCACGAGCATGTTCCTCAGAAATCTCATGAGCATGGATACGGAGGAGATGATCAAGGCGCAGCCTGTGGATGCTTGCATTGTCATTGGTGGTGAGTCCTGCCTACGGCTGTGAATCATGGGTGTCTGGTGGGCTTGAGCTCTGACAAGAATGCAGGCTGTGATAAGACGGTACCTGCTCAGCTCATGGGCGGAATATCGTCCGGTAAAGCTGTGCTGCCCCTAATTACTGGTCCCATGATGCCTGGAAGCTTCAGGGGCCAACGGATCGGGGCTTGCACAGATTGTAGAAATAACTGGGCTGCATATCGAGGTGACGAGATCAACGTCGAAGACATCTCGGAGCTGAATCAAGAACTTGCCCGTAAGCATCGGTCTCGCGGACCATGACATCCTTTCCCCTGGTCCGGAATAGCGTCCGGAACTGCTCGTTTCGGCACAGAACTTCCTAACACTGCAATGCAGCCACTGCTGGAACATGTGGAGTTATGGGGACTGCATCGACTATGGCGTGTGTAGCAACTGCTTTAGGGCTCTTGGATTTGAAGGCTGGCGCGTATGTCTCTCATTTTCGGTTACCGGATTCTAGACAGCTTTACTATCCTGGGCGGCGGAAACTCGGTGACATGTTACCCACATCGCATTTTGACACCTAGCGAACCTCTTGCTGAACCGAAGACAGGACCGCACCCGCCGTGTCAAGCACTCGCCTACGTGTAGCCGAAGAAACAGGCAAAAACGCCGTCAAGGCAGCACTTTCCATCGCACAAGGCGACTCGAGGCCGCTGTACCTGACCAACATTCTCAGTGCAGCCTCCTTCCACAACGCCATCACCGTCCTCCAGGCCATCGGTGGCTCAACAAACGGGATCGTCCATCTTCTGGCCATCGCAAACCGCCACCCTGATGTCGCGGGAAAAGTTACCCTCCAAACGGTCGATGATATTGGGCGAGCCACTCCTCTACTCGTCGATCTCAAACCAAGTGGTGATAACTACATGACTGATCTGCATAACGCCGGCGGCATGTTGGCGCTGCTACACACTCTGCGCCCATTGCTCAAGCTTGATGCCTTGACCATCAGCGGGCAGACGCTTGGCGAGGTTCTGGACGACACGCCGTTCAAGTCTTTTCCCTTTTCGCGACAGATCATCCGCCCTCTTGACAACCCGCTGCACGCATCTTCATCACTGGTCGTTCTCCGTGGCAACATCGCACCCAACGGCGCGGTCATCAAAGCCAGTGCGAGTAAGTATCGCCATCTCCTTTTCCACCGTGGCAGAGCGGTTGTTTTCGCTGGGCCGGCGGATATGGCTGCGAGGATTGATGATCCTGATCTCGAGGTCGATCAAGACTCAGTGTTAGTGCTGCAGGGCATTGGGCCGATAGGCTTTCTGAGTCCAGGGATGCCTGAAGCTGGCCTTGTGCCTATCCCAAGAAAGCTGGCTAGTAGAGGTGTGAAGGACATGTTGCGTCTCTCAGACGGACGGATGAGTGGTACGGCAGGCGGGAGCATTGTGCTTCACATATCGCCTGAGGCGGCGTTGCCGGAGAGTGTGTTGGGTATTGTCAGAGACGGTGATGTGATTGTGTGTGACGTTGAAAGCAGATTGCTACACGTCGACTTATCGTCTGAAGAGATTGGTAGAAGGCAAGCGGACAGGAGGGCGAGGCTCAATGGCGAACAAGAGAGTCGTGGACAAAGTGAGAAACGGAGAGTGCCAACAAGGGGTTATCGAGGTCTTTACGAGCGCCATGTCAATCAGGCAGAGGAAGGTGTCGACTTTGATTTTTTGACAGCTGATGGGGAAGCATATGTGTAGACATGAACAGCTGAGTGCCTGCGGACAGAGTGGCGACGCGCATGAGGGTTCACGGACGTACGTACATCAGACGCCTCTGTCTTTCAAAGCCTGTTCCTATGAACATACCTTCGAGAATTGCCTTTATATGTGGCGTTACTACCAGTAGATCCCATGTCGATGAGCCTGCCTCTAAGCAGCCAGATAGACTCGATGCCGCTGAATTCTCATTGCTCAAATTCTTGTCGTGGAGTCTGCCGCTTCACGGGTCCGCGACTGTGTGCTTGGCGCCCGGGCCCGGTCCCGAGACCGGGCCGTCCACGGCAAAATTGGACATCGGTGCCGCTTCCGCAATCCAGTTTGCTACAGTCGTATCGTGACGTCAATAGGTTTTGAGTTTTGGGTCTTCATAGATATATAGGTAAGTACTTGCTGAAAATAGACTGTGTACTAGAAATCATGCCGCGTGAAAACTTCTGTGTGTATCTTTGTTTGGCAACAGCGTGCCGATAGATCTAGTAACACTAGCAAGTGTTTGTGTTAACGAGTGCCATCAAAGACACCAACATACTTTGTACATTTGCCCAGGAGTCAAGACACCCCGGACTCATTCGTGCGGACATGCCCCGTAGCAACAATCCCAGTGTTTCGGGATGGGTCGAGAAGGACAACGGAAACCCAGACACACACCTCCACCACACTCCCCGTTATCACCCGAGACCTAGCGAAGATGTCGAAAATGGCACCCACATGTCGGACGCGGATACCGACTCAGACGATGATTGCGAGTGCGAGGACAAGGCCGACCACGATGGGCACCGCCCTTGCCCTCTCGAAACCCGTCCCAGCTGGGCTCGCTCAGAAGGCCGCAAATCAAGTCAGCGCCAATCCAATGCCAGCGGAACGGGTCTCTCCCTAGGCCAGACAATATCACGCCGCGAAACTGTGCTGTCGAGGATACGAAGCCGGCCAGTCCCCCAATTTAGCCATCCTCTCACTCATCAAAGAACAACGCCCGCCGAGCTTGTCGACTTTGAAGGCCCCGACGATCCTTACCGGCCATTAAATTGGTCCACTCACAAGAAGGTTACTACAACGCTTTTGTATGGACTTGTCACCATGACCGCCACATGGGCCTCGTCGTCATATTCTGCTGGATCCGCTCAGATCGGCCAGGAATTTGGCGTAAGCTCAGAAGTGGCCATTCTTGGCACAACGCTGTTTCTCCTCGGTTTCGGCTTAGGCAAGTACCAGCAATTTAGTCTAGCACACATGGCACACTAACAGTGACTGCAGGACCTTTGTTGTGGGCTCCTTTGTCCGAAGTCTACGGCCGGCGTCTTGCCGTGCTCACACCTATGTTTGTCGCCATCTGTTTCTCCTTCGGAACTGCCACAGCAAAAGACTTCCAGACCATCATGCTCACGCGCTTCTTCGGCGCTTTCTTTGCGTCGGCCCCCGTGACGAACACAGGTGGTGTTCTGGGCGACCTTTTCACACCTGCCCATCGAGGAATCGCCATGGCAGGCTACGCATTGGCAGTTGTGGGGGGTCCCACGATCGGACCCATAGTGTCAGCTGCTGTCGTCCAGGCGCCGGGTTTCGGGTGGCGCTGGACAGAGTATGTCACGGGGATCTTGCAAGCCGCTGTGTTGGTGTTCGCCGTCATCTTCATCGATGAGAGCTATCCGCCGATCCTCCTGGTCGTCAAAGCACGCAAGCTTCGACATGACAGCGGGAATTGGGCACTCCACGCCAAATTCGAGGAATGGGATCCGAGCATTGCTGGACTGGCAAAGAAATTCATGGTCAAGCCCATCCAGCTGCTCTGCACTCCGATCTGTTTTCTTATGGCTCTTTATGCCTCATTTTGCTATGGAATTCTGTACATGCAGCTGGGCGCAGTGCCCATCATCTTTGGCCAGGTACGTGGCTGGGGTCTGCTCTCCAGCGAGCTGCCCTTT
Organism: Plenodomus libanotidis; assembly: GCA_022609195.1. Classification (NCBI taxonomy): domain Eukaryota; kingdom Fungi; phylum Ascomycota; class Dothideomycetes; order Pleosporales; family Leptosphaeriaceae; genus Plenodomus; species Plenodomus libanotidis. The sequence goes on from JAGKQA010000025.1 coordinate 136,778, forward strand.
CTCGCAATCACACTTGGCTCCATCACTGGTTGCGGTATCAACATTCTCAACCAGCTCAACTACAACAAAACCTACCACGCCGCGGGTGACCGGGCCGTACCCGAAAAACGCCTGCCGCCGATGATGCTTGGGTCCATTTTTTTCGCGGCTGGCCAATTCATTACGGCGTGGACGGCTGAGCCGGAGCAGGCGCCGTGGATTGCGCCTGTCATTGGACTCTACCTCATGGGCACTGGCTTCAATACTATATTCCAGAGTGCTCTGAATTATCTTGTGGACACTTTCAAGAATCATGCTGCCAGCGCGGTAGCAGCCAACACATTCCTTCGCAGTATTTTCGCCGCTGGCTTCCCGCTCGCCATCAGTCCGCTTTATGCAAATCTAGGCGTGGGACCGGGCCAGAGTATCTTTGCTGGCTTCGCTACGCTGATGATACCCGTTCCGTTCATTTTCTACATTTTCGGCAAGAAAATCAGAGCGAGTAGCAAGTGGAGTAAAGGCAGCGTGTATTGATAATTAGTAATTGTACATGAGCTCGGGCGAGACAAATGCTCGTGCACTGGTAGACAAGCAAGTTGTAGGAATGCACTTTTCAGATATAAAACCCATATTTAGACAGAATAGACGGCTAAGCGAAAGATGCCACTGTGCTACTTGAGCTGATCACAGCGCTCATGATCCCAAGGTAGTCCACCAAAACATCACTATCCTTGTGTAAATCCTGCTGCACCCAGATGGACTGGATCGTGCTCTTGACCATCTCAACGCTTCGTATACGAGTATCTCTCTGGGTTCTGTCGCACAAATTGAGGATCGCCAGTCTCTGCTCGTCCTTTTGTGCCTCACACGCGAGTATCAGGAGGGGGAAAAAGTGCTCGCAGTTGCATGACATGACAGGGCCCGAGAACGCTGCATCTATCAGAGAGTCGAGATTTGCCGCTGGTAGCCACGGACTCTGCGACGCACGCACAAGATAAACATGTGTCGCCATCTGGTATAGTTCTACAGCGAACATGGCTTCAGGAGTTAGATTAGCCAAAAGTGATTGGGTAGAGACACCTTTGACTCTTCTCTCGATGTCCTTGATGCGATCTTGATACTCCTCATCATGGCTTCTGGGGTCCTGTGGATCAAGCAACGTGTCGCTAATTTCTGATAAAAGGTTCAATATTGCAAATGTAGGGTTCACAGAGGGGAAATTCTGTCAAAGGACATCAGCATGACTGACGGATGGATCTTCACAAGAACCACTCACGGGTCTGTGTCTCGCCAACGGCGGGTACTGAAGCTTGTGGCCCTTGACATTGTGCTTATTTAGGGCCATCGGAACCAAGGACTTGTGGCGCCAATGTTGCATAGTGAAGCGAGATATTGTTTCGTGATAGTGGACCCAATTTAGCAAACGGCCAATCTCGCTTTCATGAGATTGGTCCTTGAGCTGAGTTGCCTGAATTATGTCCATGGCTCCCCATGTGTGCAAAAGCCATTCGCCAGAGGTTTCCGAGGGGTGTAAGATCTGGCCACGACAGTCAGGTGATATTCTCGTCGACCGCTTGGTCTCTATAACGCACCTCGAACGCCCCAAGAAGCATTGATGCAGCCACGTTCTGAGCTGCCTTTTCTGACGTGAGCGGCTCGTCTGTCATTGAAGCAGACAGAGATCGGAGCGCCTGGATCTTGAGCTGAGCAGCATGCTGATTCATACCGTGGCGATGTAGTGAAGAAAATGCAAGCAATGCGCATAATAGAGCACCCTTTGACGATGCATCCTCTTTCAAAGCCATGCCTAAGAGTGTGTCCCGCATCTGCCATTGGAATTGACCGAACATGACCAGCGAGAGATGAGCAAAGCTTTGGACTGGTGCGTTGTCAACGATGAGGAGCTCGAGCTATGGTACTTAGTGATTGAAGCTTACAGTGCTTTACCAAGTCCATATGACTAATCGACTGTTGTGGCTGCTGCCACAATGTCGGGATAAGTCCAAGTAAAGGGCCGGAGTCCATCTTCTCAGACAGACAACTCGAGTCGTATAGTTCCATATCTTGCCATGATGTGTTGACGAAGTGAAGATCTCCGAAGCATTGCTTCGTTAAGCCTGTAGACATCAACTCCACCATCGGTACCTCTCCAATGATTGCACGTCTCTTGTCACCGTCCCTGGGCCACGACAGACGTATCTCGTACCCCTGGCAGTCTCGCTGTCCCAAAAGACACCTCTGACAGTTCGGTCGCCCACCATCACACTGAACCTTGCGAGCTGCCAAGGCATGTCAGGGAGGTCCTCTTCGGGTTCAATGTTCGCAATTACGCCTGCAATGGAAACCGACTAACTTGCACAAGTCCAGCAACCTTTGCGGAACTTCATTCTGGGCCCAGACGGCTGAGGGACAAGTTGGCTCATTGCCGCTAAGTGATTGCGAATGTGAGGTCGATGATAAAGTCGCACAATTAAAAGTGGTCGGAAAAAGTTGCTTTGGCGGGGTTGCTGACATTTTGATATACGCCTCCCTGCCAACTGCTACTAGGTACTAGGGACTTAGTAGGCAGCGGATGTAAGCCCCTCCAGCCTGCTAGCCGAATGCAGATGCATAGGTCTTACCAATATAGAGCGACACCTTCGTTGCCCCACATAAAGCAACTTTTATCGAGACTGACAGCGATGATCCTCTCTGCGCTTGTCCTCTTTTGACCAATGGCTGATCTCGAACTTGACGTCCTGCTCCGCCAGCGTCACCTGGGGCCTCAACACAGTAACTAGAGGCCTTTCATAAGGAGACCTGTGTGTGAGCGAGCGCGTTGATGGTTGTAAATCAAAGAGAAGCCCGATTGCTCTTGTAATCTACAGCAAGAGATGCAGTTTGTCTATAAATTCGCCGTCTCCCTCCCTCATTCTGCGCAAAATTGATATTGGAGCCATCAAGCCTAACATAATTTTCCCCTCTCTTTTTATCACGAAAATACTCTTGACTATATATCCTGTGCTCTTGTCTGCAACATATATACAACATGACTTCGTTCCTTATCACCCAAGCCACCGGTCAGCAAAGCCGCAGAGTGATCACGCACCTGCTTGCAGCCGGTGCCAAAATCCACGCTGTAGTGCGGGACCTTCACAAGGTTCCGCAGAGCCTGCAGAACTCCAGCGTCACTCTCTTCGAAGGAGAAAGCAAGAGTTTCGAAGATATCCTCCGAGCCGCGCAAGGCTGCAAAGCAGTCTTCCTGAACACTGTGCCGTACCCCCCAGGCTTAGAGGTTCTGCAGGCGAAGACCGTTGTCGAGGCTTGTCGAGAGGCAGGCGTTGAGACCGTAGTCGCAGCCACGACCCATAGCACCGGTAACAAGGCCATGTGGGATGACGATGCGACCAAGGAAATCCAGTTGCACGACTATTTCTCGTCCAAGGCAACAGTCGAGGATATCGTTCGGGGTGGCGGATTCGCGGCTTACACCATCCTCCGACCAGCAGTCCTCCACCACGACTTCTTTATGCCCGGTGCTCTTGTAAACTTCCCTCGGCTCCCAACGCACGGCGATCTTGATGACTTTCTCATCGACGGTGCCAAGATGCCTTACACTGATGCAAACGACGTAGGCAAGTACGCCGCGGCGGCTCTACAAAACCCGGCCAAATTTGGTGGCCAGGAAATCGATCTTGGGCACGAGTTATTTACCCTCGAGGAAATCCGCGATATGCTGATCAAAGTAAGCGGTCGGAAAGTTGGAATCACAAAGCGAGGTCTCCAGGATGAAGAGGAAATGCGCATCACTGTGTTCGGCCAGAGGTTCCAGCTCATGTCCAACATCAAAAAGCTGGGATGGACTGAGACCGGCGCCGAAGAGGTGCAGAAAAAGTTCGGGATTCCTCTGAATTCCCTTGAAACGGCATTGCGAAGGGACCGGGCGCTACTTCTGGAATGCCTGCCCGCAGAACTTGATGAGGTAGCTAATTAGCAATACGTCGGGAGGGCACATTAGGTCTCGTTGATCGAATTCAGACCTATGAAGTTTTTGGAATTAAGTCTATTTCAACCAGTTTTCCAAGTTCCGCACATCAAATAAGAGATTGGGCACCGAGGACTGATGGCGTTGGATTTGGAGAATAGTGCCCAGGAGGTTATTGGTGGCTTATAATATTGGCACTGGTATAAAAAGAGACATGAAAGCATGCGAAGGATACATTGCCTCCGATTTTGGCTAGACATCTTCAAATATTCAAAGTTTGTACAGCAGATGCAAGAGGATCCACAGCATCACCCATGTAACATGAGGCCCTCATGCTTAAATACAAGTATGTGCAATAGGAGAGAAGAGTCTTCCGTGAGACACTCTTACATCCTCTGGAGTCATATACTGACGCCATTTTTACTGGCAAGAATAGCTACCAGGCACAGTAGCATCACTCGTTTCGTCGTAGACAATCTTCGACGGGAACGGACACAAAATTCTCTCGTACGCGGTGCCGTCGTCAGCGGTAAAGGAGATAGGAACATCGTCAGGAGCGACTCCGTTCTCCACCCAGTCAACAAGCGCAGCAAAGACAGCCGTGGGCTGGCCGCCGTTGCCGCCGAAGCAAACTGCAGACTAGGCACTGGGAAGAATCGGTAAAATTCCGAAATATCACCCTTAGTCGCGTTGGCTACAGCGTAGTGATAGTGCTCTGAGTTCGCGACGGGGATGACTGGATCGGACTGTGATCATGGTCAGTCAAATGCGTGTCTTGATAAAAGCTGCGCACAACTTACCATTCCGTGGTATCCAAGGATCTTACCAACCCTCGCAATGTAGGTGCCAGATTCGCGTCCGTGGCGCCAATGATGCTGTCGTACTGAAAAACGGCCTGATGGATCAGCCATTGGAACTCCTTCTGAGTCATGGTGGACAGGTCGTAATCAGGTTTCTTGATGACGAAGTTTTTGATATAGCCTCCATCCAGAGGCTCTGCCGCTTGTGCGGCCACCATTGGATCGTTGGCGCCACCCATCGCATATCCGTACCAAATGGTATCCCCTTCTTCCGACTTTGGTCTATACCAGACGTACTTTGCCCACTTTGCCGCGGCTTCAGAGATAGTACCTAGCTCTCCCGTGGTCGACCAATTGAACTCGTCTCCGACTGCGGCCATGGCATCAAATGTGCAATGATCGGGGTAGGAAATGATACCATCGACTACTCCATCAAGCCCATCACACTCGGCAATAGCCAGCGCTGTGAGCTCAGTCACTTCGCAAGACTCAGGTGCGGTGCCGTTCAGGAAGTAGTCGATGACGAAAACCTCGCAGTAGACGGCGGCAGTCATCTGGCTGAAGTAAATGGCCGGAGTGCTTGCTGCGATTCCATCGTACACTTCAGGGTGCCTCTGAGCCATCATCATGCCCTGGCGTCCACCTTGCGAGCAGCCAGACCAGTAGGAGTAAGCAGGCGTCTGGCAGTAGAAGTTCACGATGGCCTCTTTCCCGATGGCCGCTTCATCGACCAGAGACACACTGCCCAAGTTCTGTAGACTGTACATGTTGACGTTTCCAGGGTTGATTTGAGCCCAAGCGTTGGTGTCTGTCACGGCTTGGTTGCTCAACGGCAAGCCGGCGTCTGTGATGATGGTAGCATAACCATCAGCCAGAGCACCAATCGTGCCCTCGTATGTGAGGTAAAAGTCGGTGCCACCAACAACCGAGGCACCGCCTCAGCCGCGTTAAATCGCCCGTTCCAGTATGAAAAAGAGATGGGAAGATATGCTGTCACGGCGATCAAATCGTTCTGACCGGGTGGTGTGTATGTCCACGTAACGTCGCAGAAAGTAGCACCGTTGAGTGAGCCTTTGGGTTTGCTGAAATTATAGGTGGGGGAAGAGCCAGTGAAGTTGGTTACAGGCGCGGCTTCAACTGATGTGAAGTTGGCGCTGTAAAGGGTCGGGTCTGCGAACGTGGACGGGTTGCAGACAGTCGAAAAGCTTGCTGCGCTAGCAGTGCCATTGTAAAGAGAAGAAGCCATAGCTGAGTGTGATAACAATCGAGGTTGAGGGCGAGAGTTGAGCTGTAGCGGAAACTGATGTTCCATCGTCTCAAGTCAACAGAAGGGAATAATATGCGCAGGAGAACTTATATTAATCTGCAGAGCGGATATTTGCTGGATTGTGGGTTGTTCTCACAACTCGAAGACTATTAACCGGTTACCAACCAAGGAGGCGGACATTGAGCAAAGGCTCATAGTTGCGACCTGCCCTCACGAGCCACTGCCCGGTGTAGTCTACTCACATATTCTCAAAGCTCTAGCCATGGCCCAGGCCACTTTTGGGCGGCAGGCCAGCTTAGGTGAGGAAAAAGAATCAGGGGGATGGTATGATTACGCGTGTAGAAATGCGAGATTGGGCCGCGATGCGAGCTGTGCGCCGAATCGCTGTGAGCACTAACAATTTTGAGTCTGTTGATACGCGTTGTCTATTTGCTACAGCCCTAGGCTTCGCCACCGGAATGGGTGTGATGCCCTCATGGTCCAGAGCGCAAGTCTTCTTGTCGGGACGTCATACAGCATGCTCTGATGACATATTGTCCAGCTGAATTGGTGCATAACGACACAGTCAGCACAACGATTTACTAAAGTCCTCTTTACTTGACAAAAGTGCTGTATTGCCATCCCGTGCCCCAATGGAGCACTATACTTCGTCTGCCAAGTTGCCTGTACAATAGAGTGCGATGCAATACCCGCAGGTAACTGGAACACCCCCACCCCCACGGGGCCACCATCCTAACATGTATTAGTCCTTGTAACATATCCTCCTGTGGGATGTCATGTACCTAGCTAGGTATGTCTGTAAAATCTCCGCACGTAGGAGCAGCCAAGCGATGTGAATCTGCTTTTATCCGGAAGGACGGAGGGCCATCTCTTGTCCCGATTTGCATCAAGACCAGCAGGCACAGCGATGCCTTCGTCTTGATCGAGGCGAGTATGCCCTTCAAGTTGTAAATAGTGTCCCGCAGCCTACCATAACGCACCGTCTGAACTGATTAGCCTCAATGTTCGTTGTGCTTACGAATTCTACGCTGTCGCGGTTTCTTTGGACGCATAGGTACACCACAAGCGTGTTCGCGCCTCAAGCCATACTCGAATCGCTAAGGAGGTCAGACTATCGTCACGCTCACTCATCGATGCATTGTCTGGTCTAACTGACATATCTGATATACCTACTGCACTTCGCCGTTCTATGGCGTTACATGCCAACGACGCACCCGCAAGACAACGGCACGCCCAGCTCGCCACGCTAATGAGATCGGTTATGTACGATTGCAAATCCCGGCACAGCCTACTTCCCGAACCCAATCCGGTGGCTAAAGACGTAAGGTCCTAGCGTCGCCACAGGGTCGGTAAAGCGGCCTTTTCCGATTCATGATCCGTAAGCAGCTTTTCCCTTTGAGAAGGTCTTGGAGGCCGGCAGCCGGGAGGAATCCACGGCTTATGTCAGGCATGTTACATCCGTTGTCGGAGAGCCTTCCGAGAGCCCAGAGTATTTGTAAGTGGGTCAGGAGGGGTACCCGTAAGTGCGTACTTTGAAATGCTATTTCCGAGACCTCACAATATGCCTGTAAGGCTGCAAGGGAACTACCAGACACCAGTGAGCGCCTCGAAATTCGAGGTTATGAACAAACCAGAAGACAGGCCCATGGCCTTGACTGGCACCAGTAAACCAGAAAGAGATCAGCAAACAATGGAGAAGGCTGCTGAAGCACCATTCGTTGGACGATACATCACACACCTCCTACTATGGTGTCCTGCACGATGTCGCTGGAACCCGAAAGACCCACCAAAATTCTCTATGGCCATGAATATTCTTTTTGCGTTTTCTGGTGCTTTCACGGTGGCCAATCTCTATTATAATCAGCCTATTCTCAACATCTTGGCCTCCGATTTTGGCGTTCCATATGAGACAGCTGCACGAATTCCGACAGTTATGCAAGCTGGATATGCTGCCGGGTTATTGTTTCTGTGTCCACTAGGAGACTCACTCCCCAGGAGGCCATTCACGCTTGGTCTTATATTTTTCACGGCGAATTTGTGGTCAGTCTGGCTCTTCTCAAACGGGGACATAAAGTGGTCCACAAGGATTGACATTGTTTGCATCGTACCTAGGATCGCACTCTGTGTAACAACCTCATTCGAGGTATTTACAGCAATTAGCTTCATCACAGGTGTGACGACTGTCACTCCACAGATTATGTTACCGCTTGTGGGCGACTTGGCACCTCCCGAGAGACGTGGCTCTTCTCTTTCTATTGTTGTGTCAGGCTTCATGCTAGGTATCCTTCTAGCTCGGGTGCTTTCAGGCACGATAGCGAACTTCACATCATGGCGAAACATGTAAGTGGTCCCTATATCCCAGGAACTGCTCTCCTCATATTGTGAGAGCTAATAAGCATTAGATATTGGCTGTCTCTAGGGCTACAGTATCTAATATTTCTACTTCTATGGCTATTTATGCCGGACTACCCGTCCACTAATCATTCTTTGCGCGGTTTACGATCGTATCTGCGCATGCTGTGGTCCATCGTGGAGATTTTCTTCGCCCATTCGACTCTTGTGCAAGCTTGTCTGATCGGCTTCTTCACCACTGCGCCATTCACAAATTTCTGGACGACATTAACTTTTCTCCTCGCTGGAACTCCTTATGAATACTCTTCCTTGATCATCGGTCTTTTTGCTCTGTAGGTCAATTTGGGGTCTCAGCCCTGAGAATCGAACCTAACGAAGTGGATAGGATCGGCGTCGCTGCTATGTGTGTCATACCGCTGTACGGGCGACTCATTCTCGACCGCCTGACTCCTTTGTGGAGTGCCATAATTGGCGCAGTCATCGGAATGCTTGGGACGTGCATTGGTACCTATACCGGTCTCCTTACCGTGGCAGGCCCCATTCTCCAGGCTTTCATGATCGATTTTGGCTTGCAGACAAGCCAAATCGCAAACCGCGCCGCAATCTACTCCATTGCTCCGAAAGCCCGCAATCGCGTAAATACTGCATTCATGGTATTCACGTTTTGTGGACAGTTGACTGGAACAGCCGTCGGAAATCGTCTATATGCGCGTGGAGGGTGGATTCAGAGCGGTAGCTACAGCGTGGCCAGCCTCGGCGCCGCGCTCCTAGTCTGTCTGCTTAAAGGGCCTTATGAACAGCATTGGTTTGGGTGGAGAGGTGGCTGGGGCATGCTGAAGCAGAAGCCAGGAGGAGCAGAAACCACAGAAGAGTCGGCAGAAGATGCATCTACGGATGGTCAAGACAGTGCGCGGCTCGAAGAACAATTACCGCGCCAGAGAGCAGTGAACTCGGGCACAGTAGACACAACATGAACCTCGCTATATGGCGGTCAAACGTGAAATCTCTATTTCCAACATGCTATAGCAGTCAAGAGAAGAAAAACAGACGGTGCTGTCCCAGCAGCTCCTTCATTTCCTGGCGTACTCCTCATTCAAACAATAGAGTTCTCTCTGCACTCCATCTGCCCCACTGCTACCAAATCTCCACCAGTCCCGTTGCCAGGACCCTAGCAGATTGATCATCACCCATTTGACTGGCCAAGACATTTCGGGGAAAGTGGCCCATTTACCTCCTTCAAATTCCTTGTCCAAATTGAAGGACAACATCGGAAGCACATTAGTAGGATGCATGTCGTTCATACTGTGCTCGGCTGTCTTTTTCGATATCGGCTTAGGGTCAAAATTGTATCGACCAAGGGCAGCTATCTTGGGCGGCTCGTGAGCCAGATGCACCACGAGAGCCCGGCTTAATGAGTCGAGTATGCTGACGAGCTGTCCCCCGGAGTACGAAGAGGGTATCATCAAACAGATATCGATGTAAGCCTTGAAATCTTGGAGCCTTTCATCAAAAGCAGCTATGAGAAGAGGCCAAGAGGCTTCAGGTTAGCCCAGGTACATTACCTAGCACCCTGCTAGCTTCCGCCATCATACTTGCGAGCTACTCAGACAGGATGAACTTGTAGACAATACAGGATTCACAATGAAGAGCTGTAGACTGACCATGTTCGTCGACTTCGGAATCCATAATTCCTTGAACTCCGGTAGCCTTCTCGATGCCGGGAAAGTAAATTTCCTCCTCGCTTTGATGATGGCCCTTCATCGTCGTATACCATGCGGCGCAATATTGCAGAAAGTCAGGCACGTCCTGTGAACGAACCACGGTGGCCTGGCGGTAGATGCTATCGAGCGCGTGGATCAACATGTTGTGCACCAGTGCCATTTGGGAAGCGTCTTCTATGCATGGGTCATTCTATTACGCAAACGTTAGCTACGCGGCTTCAAAATCCGGTTGGAATTCACAAGAGCGCACGAACCTGGCCCAGTTGAGTTGCGGGAGTGGGAATGAGCTCTAGAAGCCCATCCGCCTTGTACGATTGGGAAATTGCTTTAGGCATATTACTGTTCCGAATTCAATCTTAGAGCTCTCTGTATCAATCTTGGTATGAAAGGAATTCTCATGTGAACGGTCAAGACTTGAGTAGGTGTAAGCATTGCTTACGTACATCACCCAGAGCAATGCTGACAGAGGAATTGTGCATGGGCTGCGTGTAAGCTATATGGTCAGCTGAACAACAATAGACGGCGTCTGTCAGCTTGCGAGGCTTCCTGCACGCCGGCCGCACAGTTCAGTTCTTCAACAATAGCTAACGCCTTGCATGTTCGAGCATCGGAGAGGACGGCAGACTTGAAACTACGTTTTGGTGATCGTCAATACAGGGTACTTTTCTGTGGATTATTTGTTTGTGAAGCAAAGTTTTATTCAATGGGCTAGTCTCAGTCATGGAAGTCATACCCAGGTTTCTCGTGCGTGGTTCTGTCAGGCTACCACGCATGGGCGAGTCTGAGCAAGTCTTGGACTACATCATGCATCGCAGATCGAAATAAGACTGACTAAAAATACTCGATGTCCGATTTCAGATGGGCTTGCAGCAGTGCATCTGATTATGTGTCAGTTGCCAACCCAGCAAAGCATTCTGGTCCTTGTATCATAAACAATCGTTATACGTTTATTGTGTATCACGGAGTAAGCTGCGAAGACATTTCATGATGAGCTTCACGTCCAGAGACTTGCCGCCGCATTCCAAAACAAGTGTAGGAAGTGACCTACCGCCGAACAACACTCTTGAACCAACTGTGCTCGTATTTTCAGGCCAAACTGTTCATGAGGACAAGACTGCGACTCCGCTCTACCAGCTCAATTGGAAACTGACCGCACTCCCGCAGAGAGGCTCATCAGTCGTGTTCGGGAAGTTTGAAAATGTTAAGATACAAACAGAGGAGGCCGAGTCCTCAATGCCCGGCGAGCAGAAAACGCGACCTCTTTTCTACCTCGCACACCCACCAGGCGCGTAATTCCAGCCAGAAACTCCGGCATACTATATCACCTCAGTCCAGACCGATTTGCTGGGCAACAGTAGTCTCGAGACTACCAAATCGAAGCTACAGAAAACTGAGTTCAAGGCCTTGCTCAGCTCGAACAAAAGCGTAGTAGACTACGAGTTGTTTGGCGACAATGCCCTGCCCCTTTCTGAAGCTAAACTAAGACTGATAGGCAGTAAGTATCACTGGTTCAACGCCAAGGGCGAGAAGATTGCCGAAGGGGATGGCAGAAGCGAGCAGTACGCACTGGCTATTACGGAACAGATGAAAGAAGGGACGAGTGACGCTCTTGTAGCCACATGGTGCTTGAGGCTGTGGCATGATACGGCGGAGAGCAAGGAGGCGAAGAGAGACGGTACGTTGGGCACTGCCACGAACACACTGATTGCGACTCATTTCTCCTAACGATGATATCGCAGTGACAGAGAGATTGATGCCGGTCGAGAGTGTGCTAGGTGACGGATACACTCGAGGGACACAGACACAGAAGAGGATCGGGGCTCTTGGTGGGCTCTGTGCGGGAGGTGGCTGAGAATGTCTCCGATCAACCACAGTATAGATATCGCAAGATTGCCACATAAGCCTTGGCCGCGAGGCGCTCGATTATTTGACCTGGCGGAATTTTCCTCAAACGGCAGTGGCCATAATTTGAGCCCGACCTGCTTTGGCGTCTGACGAGGGGAAAGGGGGAAAGTCTGTTTTGTGTTGGCGGTGTCGCATGGTCTGCGAATGGTTACAAGTACTTCTGGAATTGCCGCTATGAGACCAAGTCCTCCAAAATGGCTTCTAGTTCTTCCCTTCGGAAGGGTACGCTTAACAACTCGGTGCCAAGTATGTCCTTGCGACTGGTAATCATCTGATGATCGTGGAATCTGCGTGTCATATTAGTGACATGCAGTATCGCAATCAATTCTCTCGCACTTACTCTTTCAGCAGCGTTCGGAAAGCCATCTCCGAGCTGCAAATGAATTCCTCCACGGCTTTATTGTAGAGCATCCGGTACTCGATGCCGGGGTTTTCATTTCCGCTGACCGCAGCGCTCTGGTCCTCCATGGCGACGAGAATCTCGCCAACGAGCAAGCGGAATAGATTCTTCGCATTCTCCGGCAATGATTTCAATACAAAAGCCACACCATCCTTGCCGCCGACCCGTCTTGCTCGTCTGCCCAGCAGCTCGTGTACTTCGTCCACAACCTCCAGCTCCGCGGGACTTCGCAATGCAAAGGTCGTGGTATCGTGAAACGCGAAGTTGAAGCTTGACCGTTGCCCGCTGTCCCATAACGCAGAAAAGTCCGGAGTGTCGACGCTGCAGACGAGGTGGACTCGAGGATGTGACGCTAGCTGGGAGAACACGGTCTGGAAATGCGACTTGCGCAAGGACGGGGCATCCGCAGAGTTGAGGATGATTGTGAGCGTGGTGTCTGAGGGTGACAGCAGAGAGAGTATATCCTGGGCCAAGGTGGCAGGTTGGCCGGATGTAAGTTTGGCGTACGGGTCAATTGCAGACATGATCGTACTGAGAATCTCACGGATGGTGATAGTACGGACGTAGCCGTTGATGACAACTAGCTTGTGAGTATCATGATCTGCAATTTTGCTGTGCAGATATTTCGCGAAGCGGTGGAGTAGCGCGCGTTTTGACCCGTACCCGTACAGACAGAGGCCAAATCCCTCGACGAGCTCGAAAGCCCATTGGTTGAAAGATTCGGCGTGCAAGTCCTCGAGAAATTTGATGTCTGCCTCATGCGGGTTCTTCAGCTCGCGGATGATGGAGAAATATTCATCGTGTGTAAGCAAAGCCAGCGACGCTAGCGTGTTGCCGGATGTCTTCGCCAGGCCCGGTTTGTTTTGGAAGAAGTACATCTCATGCACCGGGAGGTCTCGCGGTGGTGTAGGTGACCGTTTCCGGGTTGCTTTTCTTTTCCGGCCCCGTGGTGTCTTGAGCGGTGCAGTGGCCGCAATGACATCTTCATCTTCCGCTGCATCTTCCTCTTCTTCCTCTTCCTCAGACAAATCTTCCTCCTCTGCACTTGACTCGTATATTTCCCTCACAAGGTGCTCCTCGGTTGCTTCGTCGTCGCTCGTGGCACCACCCACCACCCGATCGATCAGTGCTCTTGCACTTTTCCGTCGTGCAGACCTATCTGCCACAGTGCGATGCCCTGGTGTCTCGTTCGCAGCGATGTTGTCGAGTCTCGATGGAGTCTCGAAATTCGGTTTCGATATGGAATATAGTAGTCCTCTCGGTGTAGACACAGTCTCGCTGACCCAATTCACTTTGCCCGGGGTGGCTGTGGTCCTGATGGAGCCTTGCCGCTTGCTTGGCGTGTCCGCCTCGGCGTCTGCTAACTCGTCTTCGTCGGCTGCAGCGTCATCTTCCACGGCTCCAGCTTCGGCTTCCTTGTCGACCGCTTTCCCATCGTGTCCATGTGCGGGCGTATCTTGCAGCGTTTTACGTCGCTTTGAAGGGGTCGAGTCTGTGACGGCGTCCTCTGGCACTTCGTCGACGAGTTCCCGCCTGCGTTGTGACCGCGTGCTTCGAGTTCCTCGAGCTGCCAGTCTGGGTGGCATTGTAGGTTATGATTCGGATGTCGAGGCTGAGTTCGCCATGGTCTGTCTGCTGTCAGTCGGCATCGCTTCTTCCTGCACGTCGCGTCTCACGCGTTTCCTGCCTGCTAAAGTGGCAGGTGGACCCCTGCATAACTGAAGGTCCACTTTCGGCAGCAGCCGCCTTTTAGCCGCGCGCTACCTGGCGCGCCCAATCCCTGTCTTCAACGACACTCCTTGTTCGCAGGACAGCCGGCCACGACCCTCGAGACAGCGCCAATTGTCGGCTGTTCTGCCCGTGAATAGAGTTGGAGATGAATCTCAATCTTTCTGCTTCCTTGAATATCTTCAAGCTGCTATCAAACCCGTCCCTTTGTCTCCCACATGCTACCGTACCGACCTTTAAGGACCTTCCCATTCCTTTGCACACGCTGTTCCAACCATCCGGGGCCAAGTTCGAGATCAGGGCGATCGTCCTCGACAAAGACGATTGTTTTGCAGTGCCAGAGACGAGCGAGGTCTACAAGCCATACCAGGTGTGATGTCAATGCTCGCGGCTGAAAGCTTTAAACACAAACTGAACCTTCTCTTCTAGGAACAATTCAAAGCTCTGAAGGAGGCGTATCCCGGCCGTCGTCTGCTGATCGTTTCCAACACCGCCGGAGCCCTCAGTTATGACTGCAAGAGAAAGCTAGCCTCTGAACTTGAGGAAGCTACAGGTGTGGCAGTGCTTTCACATCAAACGAAGAAGCCCGGTTGCGGTCCCGAAATTATGGAGTACTTTCGGCAGCACCCTGAAACCGGAGTGACAAGCCCGAGTCAGATTGCTGTCGTGGGAGATAGGTTGACGACGGATATGATGCTGGCCAACATGATGGGAAGTTATGGGGTTTGGATCAGAGACGGCGTGGTGCCGCTTCAGCAAAAAAGCTTCGTAAGTGATGACTATCTTATGCGCAGGCTTTCTCGCGATTCTGACTTTTATAACCAGTTGTCAAGGCTCGAGCGAAGGTTCGGTCCGTATTTAATTGCTCGAGGGCATACACCGCCCCAGCCGCGCAACCCTTTCGAGTAGCCGTTGCTCGGATAATCCCATTGGAAGATCGTGAATGCGATGCTCTAGGTTATCTCGATGCTAGCTTGTCGCTCGTTGGACCTGATCACGGTCCCAAGCCACACATCAAAATTGATGAGGAACAGTTCAAAGCAAAGCGGCATTGTTGTGGCCAAGACGTGAGGCCTTGTTCTGAGGCCTTGCGCAAATACTCACACAGACAAAACCTAAGCCTAAGGCATTAAATGTACATTTTCAACTCTCTCCATGCATTATTCTCAATCTCCAATTCCGGTAAGTCTTTTCCAAAAAGACTTTACAGTACAAATACGATAGAAGCCATTGCTAACGTCAAGAGTAGATCTGCATCAATTAGAGTCCATGAATCACATTTACTCACCTGTTGTACTAGAGTCCCTAGAACAAAGCTTCTTCGCAGTGGTCTGGCAAGAATGTTCGCCAGTCGCCCAATAAAGAAAGGCCTTGTCTAAACCACAATTTCTGAATCACCTTTTTCCGTCATTGATTTACCTGCTGCACTAAGGTTTCTATACCAGAGAGAGCTTGCAGAATTGCGATAGAAAGAGTCACCGGTCGTCCCATCGAGAAGACTATCCTTGAAATAACGATTCCTGAGTCTCCTGTGTTAACTCAAACTCACCTGCTGCACTGAAGCCTCTAAACTAGATAACTCATCCAAGGGATCATCGGAAAACGTCGCCGGCCTCCCTTGCCAAACCTACTCTGTCACAAAAGACTTTTCTTTTCCTGATTTTACTACAATCACATTGTGGTCCTATTTCGCAGCCATAGCAAATAGGTCACCAAGTTTCAAGACTCTGTGGCAATTAGTTGATGCGGCCTCACAAATGGACACCTTTCGCTCTATGGCTCTATTAGGGCGTTCTACCGGCTCCTGTTCGTCAAATGATCATCCCTACCTACAGCAGTGGCCTCAGCGGTGAGTTTCTTCTGGCTCGGCATCTCCATGCCGCAGTAATGTCTGAGTCAGACAGGCTTGAAAGTCATCGAACAGCCATTCCGACCGCATGTCAGCCTTCACTGTCACTGGAAACGAGTGAATATCTCGGTACGGCATCGTCTTCACTGTTCGCAAATACCATGGTGTGACTAGAACGTTCCAATATATAAGCACGGAGATTTTGAAGCCCAATGATCGTTTCCTTCTTTCTCTCTTTCACACACACATCCACCATTCAATTCAGACCTGCATCGAACTCGATCTCTCATTACAGAGGCCCCTTCAGCATTGGTCAAGTGGCTGTCTTCACTCGCAGTCCTGTCCCACCTTTGATACTTTCAATCCCTTGAATCGTTTTCCCAAATCATCAGAATGGGGGGAAAAACCTGGTCACTCAGGGAGGAAACGTTCTTCTGGGAGGTTCTGGCACCTCAAGCCCCGGCTGGCCTCGACGATCTCAGCAAGATGGCGAAGAAGGATGCCAGAATAGCATGGGGCCCCTTGTCTAAGCAGATGGCGAAGGAGATGGAGGGACATTTGGGACGTAACGAGAGCCTTCGTCGAGAGTACACGCCCTTGGGCTGCTGTGAGTGAAACCTCGCAGCAATCAAAATGTTATATGCGTCTAAGCTGACTGTGTCTTTTCCTCTGCAGATGAGCACTACTTCCAGAACTGCAAACACCTCCAGTACTCGCCTCATGCAAAGACCTTTGTCGAAAAGTACACGGCTGATCTCCAGATGAAGGCCGCCGCTGGTGCTTCGCGAGACCGCAAGAGTAGAGCACCTCAGACAACAGTTGGCCACAAGTCTGCTCTCAGTCAGAAGTCAAAGGCAGCTCGTGCTCAGCAAATAAGTCACTACCGTCACTATCCTACTTCAAAGGCTATGCCCGACGCTCTAATGTGTCTCAGTCCTACTCCTCTTCTCGACGAGGACATAAGCCCTCAAGGAACCTCGCCAGCTATGAAGGGAAACAAGGCCGGAATCCGCAGGAAAACCGGTGTCTCTCATCACACCAATAAGGCCGCTACTGGTATTGATAGCCGCGTCAGCAGAATACAACCTGTTGCTCGCAAGGATCTCGTCCTCTCCGGCTCGACAACGGAAGGTTCTGCACAACGTGAGAAGCAGATCTCACAAACTGATTTCCGGCGTCGCCACAAGCTTGCAGAGCGCCAAAGTCAAATCGCTACCAAAGTCCAATCCCCAGGCCCATTTACTGCTTCTGCTAGCGCCCCAACCGCTGAACCCCAGGTGGCTTCGGTGTGTCTCCGTCAGGACGTTGAGACCATGAAGTCAGACTCACGAAACGATTTGAAGGTTCACCGTCACCATGACGCGTACTATGGGACTCCCTACGACTATTTGCCTCTTTATGATTCTCGTCAGAATGCTCACCACACTTCTTCAACACAATACCCCACGGAGAACAATCGCCCTTATGTCGGTGGCCATGCTGCTCAACGCGCAACTCGATGCACGGACGACTACCATCACGACGGATACAAACAGGTGCCGAAGGGTGGACAAGGTCACGGCACTGGGTACAACAGCGAGAATGGAGATATGCCCGCTCATGGCAGAAATGGAAAGCCTTCGACATCTCCATAGGTTTCTCTGGGGCTCCCTTTTGGCCCTTGGCGTCGTTTTGGAGGCACGGGATCCGTGAATTTTTTGTTAAAGTCGTAGAGTTTACTGAACTGTCTAGTCTCCCAAGTGGCCACCATAGTATACCACACACCACGATGCTATGGGCGCGAACTCTTCAGAGCTAATTGACTTCGAGGTTTCAGCCCTTCAGGTTCCGGCGAAGTTACATTATAGGAGTATAGAAATTCTAACCCGTGATATTTGCCATCGTTCGACGAAGCATTGGAGTGCTTGCGGCAGTGCATGTGTATTTTATAGGCATTACAGCCTCGATACGAATACGGTGTACGCTGTGTGTTCGCTCAGAATTCGGATGCGTCCAATTGGCTCAAAGCCTATCTTCAATACAGTCACAAAGTCTGCAACTTTGATCCGATCTGTCGATCATCTGCAGGAGAGGTAGGACAAGCTTCTTGTCCCACCTGTGTTCCAGTAGAATACGGGTTGGGTCAAGATTAGGTTCACTCGATCCTAGCAGGGCCGAACATCGAAGCCATCCTGCAAGCCACATAGAAGTGTAAGTCTAGTATGCGTGGCAATTCCACTCTCACATTTTACAGACTCGATGCACTCCTCTGCATCAGCCAGAACTTGAAGTCGCCGATTCTTTTCGCAAGTGCTGCGGAGGTTTCGTCATTGTCTTCTGCACGTAGAGCAATGACGTTCTCGTGCACACAGGTGAATCCATTGGCCTCGTAAAGCGGCCGGCCGGGTGGTGTGGAGTCCAAGTAGACATCCATTCCCAGCTCCTTAGCTTTGCTCAAACCCCAATTCATCAACTGTTGGGCTACTCCCCGACGGCGGTAGTCAGGATGCGTGAAAATCAGAAATAGGTCTGGTGTCAAGATTGTCAGCCGAACTGGCCTTGAAACGCTGTTTGTGGTGCAGTTGTGGTTCACACTGACAGACATGCGCTCTATGCGCTACTTGTTCCCTGGGTCGCGTATAGTCGGCTAGCATCTGCTCAACTACCCTTTGGGAGCCATAATCAGAGAACCAAGTTACCTCCATTGGTTCCGGTGTCAGAAATGGATTGTCGTGATAAGTATTCCACTGCGAGGCTCCGACCAGTTGTCCGTTCTCGGTATCAACAACCTTCAACCAACTAGCAGCCGGGTCTTCGCTGTGCCATAGTTTTAGCCGAGTGGCAGCTTCGTCGATGGCGATTTCTCGTGCCTTCTCATCATTGTCGTGGATAGGAAACCATAGGTGGAAGAACTTCTGCGGCGGGTTTTCATGCGACTCAAACAGACATCTGGCAATGGCTGGGAAGTCGACTTCCGGATTTATTTCCGATACTTCTAGGGTCATCTTGTCGTTATTTGAGAAGAGACACGAGCTATATGTGCCAAAATGTACTCATGTGGAAGCAGATCAACAGCAAAAATAAGGTTGGAATTCATCAAACGTTTTATTCCCTTACCATGGTAATGTGGTATTGAACTAGTCTTGTTTAGGTGTTTGCATTTCGCTAACCCTTATTTATGAGCAGATCACAGAACAAGGTAGTTCCTAGAAACTCTAGCTGCGTTGCTTATCCTTGAGGCCACATGCTTTTGTACCTAAGGACTTCTGCGCGCTGCATTTTGATGCTGCTGGTACGGCTCTGCCATTGTTCATCTTTTCATTTAGCCGTTCCCAAGCAGTCGTTCTTACAGGAATACCTAGTTGCAGGTCACTGCTATATTCCTTCAACCACAGGTCCGGAGTATATCCGCCTGGCCCACACTCCGTAATAAAGAATGCTAAACATGAGAACGACGCCGAACACCAACACTGCCCAATTCATTGTCGCAATACCTGGATTGACGGTGGTAGGCCAGAAAGAAAAGAAGAAGATGAAGATCAGATAGGCGCAAGCGAACGAATTGTTCAAGATCCCGAGAATCCCGCGGATGCGCCAAGGTCCCCATGTGAAACCAGTCTCCGGGGTGTTGGTCAAGTCGTCATTGGCATCATATTGACCAATGGCACCAGTTACTCGGCGGTACAGTAATAGAGACGTGGCGATAGTGTAGGATCCGAATAGCCCCGCGGTAGATATGGATATCACCCCGTTGAAGGCTGCTGCGTTTCCGATGTTGACGAGCGAGAGGATGATGGCGATTACCGCAGTTGTAAGAACCGCATGCATCGGGATGTTGGTTCGAGTGCTTGTCTTGGCAAGAAACTTTGAGGCCGGAAGTCCATGATCGCGAGCAAAGGACCAATACAGCCTTGATGTTGATGCGATGATGCCCGTAGTGGCACTCACAGACATGACGATGACAATGGCGACCATTATTGCTGTCCCAGACGTTGAACCGGTAGCGGATCGAAGGATAGCCATGAAGGGATATGCCGGATTTTCGGCCAAAGCCTCGTCAACGTTGCCCATGCAATACAGCACAGCAATCAGCATTGCCAGACCCAAAGATCCGTTGACGGAAATGCCAGTCAGAATGGAACGAGGGATGACGACCGCGGCGTTCCGAATCTCTTCAGCCATCTGCAATTTCGTGTGTAAGTCGGGACAGGTCTCCTTGAATGATGGAAATGCAGCAAAACAACTTACATGGATAGCGCCATCGGCACCAAGGAATGCGAACACATTTCCCAGAATTCCAACACAAAACGAGAGGCCTTGTGTCTCCCACCCGCCTAGATTGTACCAAGTGTGGAAGACTGCGTCGGCATTTGCCTTTTCTGACAGCAGTACCGTTGGTAGGAGGACCGCGAAGAAGCCAAGAAGATGCAGAACCAGCACAAAGCCTTCAAATCTAGACAGAAAGGAGCCAAACACGGTGTTGATGCAGAAGGCAATCAGGATGATGGCCCAAAAGAATAGTGTGCCGTGCCAATTCTTCATGTTCTCCAAATAATCGGGGCGAGTCAGTACAATGAGTCCCTGGATCATCGTCCCCGTCACAAAACCTCCAGAAGCGACTAGGGACTGCCAGCCGGTGAGAGTGAGCCATGCTGTCAAGTAGCCGAGAAATTTACGACAGGATTGAGGCGCCAGAACCGAGACCCAGTGGTACTGCCCTCCAGAAGTAGGCATCATGGAGACCAACTCCGAAATTGTTGTGAATACAGAGAGCGTGCCCATCCACACGACGATGTAGCCGTAAATAAGCCCGGCAGGGCCACCACTAAGCTCACGTCAGTATCTGAACAGGTGCGGTACGTATACAGAAACTGACTTTGATAAGCCCTGGAGAAAGACACTTGAATTATCTAGTCAGCTCAGTCAAATAGGCAAGGCTAGGTGGAGCAGATCGGAGTTTCGCACGTCACAGAGGCTTCCCAGGTGATGAGAACAGTGCAGCTAAATCCCAGGATTGTCAAGAATCCAAAGCTTCTCTTTAAAATGGGCTTCTTGCCTAATCGCGCCAGAGTCGCGTCGTCTCTTGAGCCCCGAGAACTGCGCCCTGGAGGCCCGAAGGTGGCCAACTCGAAAGTACCAGGCGATTCTCCTTTGACATTTGCCATGATATCAACTGAGATAATAATGAAGGCCAAAACTTAGGGATGTTGGATTGCAGGGGAGACAAGAGCTCGTGCTCGAACGATGTTTGCGTGCGACTGTGGGCAGAGTGATGATTTCTAATGTTCACCATTGGAGATGACGCTGCAGGTGCCCAGAGATATTATGATGTTCTCAGCGCAATGGATTCGACCCTTGAAAAGTTACCACCTAACTCATAATGCTTCGACATGGTAGTCCTTGACCCAAGAGATGGGACTACCAAGATCCGGCAACTTTTTTGTACTGTATCAAAGTACGAAGGCTGACAGCAGCGTTGTACCAGGCCTGAAATAACACCCACGTCGCGTACTGGGTACATGAGAGAGTATCATTCATGTTTTCTACGTCTAATGGTCGAGCGTGCTGCCGCGAGCGAAATGTGGCGTGAAGTCAATTTGAGCCACGTTATTTTGCCGATAGGGTGATATTTCTTACGTACTATCGTGCCAAGCTAATCGCATCTGAGAAATTACACGCCACGTAGTACATCGGTGTCAGGTACTCAGGTACTTTGCTCCGTCCCTGGAAATTCTGGAAGTCTGCGGCGCAGCTTGTAAGTTGTAACCCTCTGAGGCAGCTTAATTGCAATACGTCTTTCCGATCTTTTCGGCTTATATGCTAGAATTGTATGCTTTCCAAAAGCCTAATTGGCACCATTCAAACAACGGCCGAATTTTGAGCCTACATAACTGCAGTACGCACTAGTGTGCGGCTCGGCGGCTTAAAACAATATGTCAGGTATTTGCACCCCTTGATGCATGGTCGCAAAGGTTTCCTTTAGGGGATGAAGCGGTCTGCTAGTTCTGTAGGAGAACGTGCCAACCCCGGAGCAAGCTAGTAAACTCAGCGTAGACTATGGTACGAGCCTACATGAGCCCTGAAGTCAGGTGACGACCATCATTGAATGGAGTCAGCCGAAAGACCTTCATACAGTTCGAAGGAAGCACGTAGAATATGTCATGGCCACCTCCAGTCAGAGGAGGCTCAGGTCTTATCAGTGTGGAAAGGCGCCTGCATCCATGCTTACTTGAGTAGCGGCAGTTGACCTTTTTATGTCTCAATTTCCGCGGATGACATTCTACAATATGGAGGCACTCCGAGATTTTCTAATTGCTTGTAAAATTCTACTTCACTGACGATGATGGATACGGAACTTTTCGAACAATAGACGCCGGTTGCGCGGTTTCGAAGGCAGAACAAAACATAATGATGAATTGTGGGATCTGCTTGCAAGGCCTCAAGGGCTGTTACAATATCGTCGTCGACTCATCGGAGTGGGCCACTGTTTTCAAGTGATTTGGATGTTGAGTCCTTGTTTACAGATCGAGGCTCTCCACCTTGTACAGTTGTTCTGGTGCCCATGAAAGCAAGCTCCTCCGGCTCTTGGTCAGGAATCCGCACGAGACCCGACTCAAGACTAAGCATTATCGGCCTCAGATAGACAATACACGAAGTAACGATACTTGTGCAACCCGTAATCTGGTTTATGACAGTTGGTAGCCAAAGACCAGAGATGATATGTTGACTCGGCGAAGAGCTCAAGACACCGAGTTGCGCTGCCTCTACGGCAACCACTCTGAGACAGCCCATGGTTACTTAATTGTACACGCATTTCACAAGAAAAGGCGTAAACACCTTGGGGGGGGGGGACTTACATGATCCTGGCAGTGAATATGAACAGAATGAGGCTTTTCCTCTGTAGGGACATTTTGAGCCATGCAAAAATCCAAATGAAAAGGCTAACAAAACCAAGCTCCGATACAATGTTCACAGCAGCAAGGTATGTCCACCAGGCCTTCTTCTTTTCGTCAGCTCAACCAAAATGATGTCTGCAAGTGTGAGCGGCCGACAGTGTCGACACAGAATCTTCACGTACCTGATTCAAACAACGGCCCCTCTGGAGATTATCCCATGGCCTTGGTAGCGAGCATTGAAAGAGCGCTATGATAGTTCCAGACAGCCACCAAAGGCCATTCAATACCCACAAGACGTTGTTCGCGATGAGATGGTTGCGACTCGGAGTCAATCGAGCGATGCCGAGAGAGATCGAGAATTTGACGAGCGACAACGTCAAGATGAAAAGAGGAATAGTGGCATACGAGGCCTTCACGAGATGTGGCCATCAGTTCGGACTCATCTTTGCACAGCATGCAGCCAGCCCACATACCTTCATCAATACGTCCAACCGTTCCGCTGTCAGAGACTCGATCGGGTTCCCGAGGCCATGGGAGGCAGCTATGTGCACACAGATGGATTCGGCCAGAAATGATACCTAGTGCTGGAGTCAACGGCTAATGCATGCCATCAGTGGGCTCGAATATCGTGTCATATTCACGTACCAGGGCCACAATCTGAAGAGTATCATCCCATTCCAGCTTTCGTGCCAGGATATATTTGGTTGCCACACGCGCAGATACGCTGAAGACAGCTATAATCAGCAGAAACCACACGACAACGTCGGTGACCTTGCCTATTCTCTCAGGCCCTGTGATGGTAGCCCGCTTGGCCTCCATATCAAGTCCTCGCAATTTCGGTCGAATATTGACTCATGGGAGGCTGCTCGGCGCGACTGGACCACAAGCGTCGTCAACAGATGGAGATTCCCTAGAAGCTGTATTCTCATATGCCTTGGTTTAGCTATCACTCGGCCCTCGGCGCTAGCATACTGTAGAAGATTATCAAACAAAAGGTAGACCCAGGTAATGGACCTGTGGATCTGCACTTGATCAACTGATCTATGATACAAAGTCCATATTGCACAATTACTTCTGAAGTTCTGAATGTCGAAGAAAAAAGAAGCCGAAACGCACTTCGGTGCGAAATTGGTAACTTCTCCGGCAGTATCAGTACTGCACTAAGGATCTGGCAGCAAATCGGACTTTTGAACTTCTGCAATGCATGTCTGAGGATACATGGGTACAGTGATACTCATTAAAGTCAATCGAGCCACCATACTATTGCCTGCTCCATCCACGTGGGGGAGGCACACCGATGCACAGCTTTGCGACACCACTTTGATCGATTCAAATCGAATTTTGATACAGAACATATAGCTAATCGTTGCAAGGATTGTCTATAGGCACATATCGCTGTTCCGGGGGTCAGTATGTAATCAACGACCACCGAGCTCGTTTTTGGTTATGCAGCGTGAGGCCAAGGACTGGTTATGACTGCAGGTGCTTATCTTGGATGGTAAGGTTTCGGGCATTTATCCAAGATGAGGTTCCGGGTGCTCATCTCTGGTACCGTTGATGTACCTTGCTATGCATCGACGTTGACGAAGGACCAGTTTAGTCTCAACCGTGGTAGACAGATTTCATATCGAGCTGGGCATTCCAATGTTGAAAAATACGGCTAAAGGTACTCTGCCAGTCTGTACAGTCCTTCGAGGCCCTCACAATGTAGATTATTTACGGGAGAAGACTGACTCCTTCCGGTCTGGAAACAGTCTTGGCCACGTTGGGGGAGGGGGGGGAACCCTACTATTGTTCTCTCTGCGATTTGGCTGCCTCACCACCATGTGGACTGTGGAAAAAGCAACAACGTGCCGTAGTCCGACGCCGAAGAATGTAGATAAGAATAAACAGCAGATTATCCACGTCCCGGATAGCGAAGCGCCATTGTGAGACGGCGTGAACGTTTGAACCGTCTTCAACTCGAGCGTCATGATGCATAGTCATGGGGGGTTCGGCCCGCTCGTGTGGGACTGGTCATCGCGCTGCATGTTGTTCATCGAGACTTGCTAGATAATTTAGGACTAGTATAACGTAAGGGAGCATTTGAGCTGGGATCCTGTCACGTCGTAATGTCAACGACTGATTGCTGCTGCGGCACAATAAAGTACTAAGTATTTGTCATTACCCGCCGTACGTGGGCAGCGGGCGGCGGCGGTGCAGGCCAGGCAGTCAGTACTCGTGGGGGCCTCAAGCCGGCAAGCCAGACCCGAGGCCCCCATGGGTACAATGCCGCTAGATAAACATATTTCTAAATTGGAAGTTACCAGCCGAATGGCACAGTAGAGTGGTATTGTGCACACCGAAAGAAGCAAAAAGGTACAGGCGATGTCATGCGCCCACCTCGATTTCCTTTTTTCTCGTGGGGAGAAGAGCAGTAGAATGACCTAGCAGAAATGTGGAAAGCAGAGTTCCCGACATTATCTTGCCTTATAACCTGCTAATCTCATGCGCAGCTGGCAGGCATGTATCCATCAATGGAGGGTTGGTCACGGACGAAGAGATGGCCAGTGACGTGACGAAAGTACCCTGGTATGCTGTCTGGCTGAGCATTTTTGCAGCTACTGTCAGGACTCAGAGACGGTGCCTGTTTTATTACTGGAGATTTGGTCAGTGACACCCGCGTCGACAATACGCCACCATGGTCTTCGGTAAACTCCTTGGTTATCGTGAGCAACATCCAGGTTTGGCTCCGCTTGTTCTCGCGCTCATCTTCCTAATACAAGGCGTCCATCGACTGAGCCATGTCTATATTTGAATTCCGCGTATACACCGACATCGAGTCTCGATGCAAATTTGGGGGTGAGCCTGGGACTCAGGATTCACGTAGTTTCGCATCCTTCCCCTGCTCCACAATCAACCGCAGCTCCTCCCCATCCACAATATCACTCATAGACGGCTGCGTCAAGCACGACGAATGGAACCATATATCCAGCCTTGGCAAGTTCCGTGCCTCTGGCAAAGTTCTCCTCAACTCTCGCAAGTTGGAGCTCCGCACGCCCCCTCCCACAATGACTTCTCGCAGAGTCGAGGGTGCGGCGCATATAATGCGCGAGACGGTGTCGACGTTGTCGATGGCTCTCCCGGGGCCACCGGACGTGAGCAGGCCCGTAAAGCCGCAGAGGCCGAGGTCTGCAAGGGCTTCTTCGACGGTCGAGCCGGCACTGCCGAGAATGTCATCCTTAATAGAGTTGTTAGAGACCTAGGTAGCTGTGCGTGTAGTTGGTAGTGCGAGCTACCGTGGACAAGTAGATGGACTCACAAACGCTCGGTGAAAGACGCATGGATACGGCGCGGCAAGCTGCACCAGATGCGAGCACCTCTCGACGTCAACTACCATTCCCCTACTGGTCCCCCGTGTGCTATCCGTACCTTCGTCTTGCAACTTGTACTTTAGCACCCCAAACACAAATCCGTCGCCCCTCTGTTCGCTTATGACTCCAGAGGCTTTCCATTCCAGCACAGCTTGCACCATGAGCTTGTCAAACTCGTGGTTGGAGTAGACAAAGTCTGGCGAGCCATCGTCTGGTGGCCCGCGCGGCCGGATCATGATCCTCAGCGGGGTGTCTCTGCTGATATCCAAGCCGTGTTTATAAGTTGCTAGGGCTGGTGTGGTGCCGCCTTGAGGATAAGAGCCATGGTCGTTGAGCTCGAGGCGTGAGGTGCCGTGGCCGGAGTGACTGACTAAGTCGGCGGATGTTTGGGAAAAGATGGGAATCTCTAGAAAGAGTCCGTCGTTCATGATGATGAAAATTGGCGCCCTACAATGGGAATTAGAATATCTTTGCCGTTGTACCCGTTGAGGTGCGTGCGAAATGTCGTGCCGTGAAGGGCTTCTTCAGGTTGTTGATGGCGCAAAGAAGCGTGTGTGGACACCAGGCGGGAGCCTGCATCGCCCCCCCCCCGACCCCACACGAATTAACGATGACACTGCCCACGCGATATTGTCGGGGCCACTATGCAGGGCGACAGCCACAGAGACATTGATGCTCCTGATCTTATTGTCCGAGAGAGTCACCCAAAGGTACCATATTCTGACTACTGAGTATGCTGCCTGGCCAGCAGGATGACTAGTCAGCTACATGTTTGTATCAAAAACGCTAGCAGTGTTGTTGAGTGTGCTTCCGACACATCTATTCAACTCCAATCCAGTCTGAAGGAATTACTATTTCACAACATCCCCGTACAAATTTCCCATCCTGGCTTCGTGCTTGATCGCTATGCTTAAAAGCCTCAGTGGTCCCACTCGGCATCAATCTTCTCCCAGTTGTCCAAAAAGCCCTTGAACCACTTGACGCCTAACCCAGGATCCAGAGCACCCGTCGTGGCCCGAATTGAGTGCATGGACAGCTGTGGTAGTCCAGCATCAGCTGACTTTACGCCCAGCATACTCGAGATCGTGGGCCCAACGGTGCCCCCGGAGCGGGAGTCGTTCCGGATCATGAATTGCTGATTCGTGCAGCCACTCAGTTCTGCCACACGGTTGCAGATTGCCGTGCTGACGCTGTCCGTTGTCATATGTCCATTGCTGTCCTGGCAAACAACGATGCCAGTATTCAGGAGAGGCAGGTGCTCATTCTGGTACTTCTCCAGGAAATTCGGGTTCGCGGCGTGGGTGACATCGGCAGAAACAAGGAACGATCGGGCATATGTTTGCCCTATGACTCCGGGTCCGAATGGCTTAGATGCCTTGACAGACATAGCCTCGACGGCTCGTTCAATCACGGAGGGTAGGAAGTTGCCCTTGGCGCCTTGACGGAGTAGACTGCCGATCTCCTCGTCGTCGAACAGTGCTACGAGTTTGATGCCGCCATCGGCCTCATTATCCTCAGCCTGCAGGAGACCAGTAAGCGCCGCCCAGGAGCATAGCTTGTCATCGATACGGCCGGCAGAGATGAACTCTTTGTCCATTCCGCTGAGGACTGCAGGTGCGTGGTCAAATAGCTCCAGCTCCCAGTTCACGATAGAACTGTAGCTTTCGGACGATATTCCAAGCTCCGATGCAATGAGCTTGACCAATTTCGGAGGCTGAGTGGCCACGAATGTTCCGACCTCGCCGACAGACTCCTCGTTAGTCCCAGTGGAGAGACCAATAATGGGCACCACTTGTGTTTCCTTGTTCTGCGACCCAAGCATGCCGACACCAAAATGTGGTGCCAGAGTCGGGATCTTGGCGATAGGCCAGCCCAGCTTGACGTTCTTCTTGGTGGTTTTCCCCGTCTGGTCTCGAATGATCACTCGCCCTCCAATACTGAGATCACGGTCCCACCATGCTAATATCACGCCGGAGTCAGTGATTGCATATTACGGAAACCATATCATGTGTGAGGGAAGTATTGTCTTTATATTCCCCATGAATGCTCCGGAGACATGGCCAAGGGATTAACCCCGAAGTAACATACTCTCGTTGAGGGCGCCGGCATACGGAGCGACACCGAGCTGCACGAATCCAGCCTTGGTAGGCTTCTTGCTCACAGGCTTGAGCTTGGCTGTAAGAGCATCGATGTGGCCCGCCACTATGGCAACGCCGGTGCCGGGCTTGTAGGAGCTACCAACTGTGAAGGCTATCAATGAGCTGCCGTTTCGGGTGGTGTAGTATTTGCCGCCGGGTTTGACCGAATCGTACCAGTCGTCGCGAGTGGGCAACTGTGAAAAAACATAACATTAGTCGTGGACCACTTGCGGCTTGTCGGAGTTCCTGACGATTGCACGTACCTCGTCGAAGCCCGCGGCGCGCAACTTCTCCTTGAAGTACTCAACAGCATGAAAAATAGTGGGGTTCTCCGTGAGGAAGTCGCAAAAAGGCTTGGTGTAAGACTCGGGCTTGGAGGCCAGCCCACAGATTATACAGTCGCTTTCGGGAAGTCCACTGTTGAGCCTTCTGTTTAAGACGGCATCTCGTTGCTTGGCTGTCAGCTGCACGCAGTCGTCGCAGACCTGCTTGCCCGAGCTGCGGCAAGCTGCCTTGAGTTGGGCTTGGCCGTAAGTGGCAAGAATGGACGCCGGCGGGTCTGTAGCGGACGTGACGGCGGGCGTGTCTAGTTGCACTTTCATGAGTGCCTCGCGGACTAGGCGTTCAATGTCCTCAGGCGACATCGGATAGACTTGCTGTGTGTTGCACTGTTCTTGCTGCTGGCTGTCCATTTTTCTTCTGACCATGTTCCAATCTTCTGGACACCTAAAGTACGAGAAGTAGAAGGGGCTGGCTGGATTGCACAGATGTGCAGGAGA
This sequence comes from Plenodomus libanotidis, assembly GCA_022609195.1. Taxonomy (NCBI): domain Eukaryota; kingdom Fungi; phylum Ascomycota; class Dothideomycetes; order Pleosporales; family Leptosphaeriaceae; genus Plenodomus; species Plenodomus libanotidis. The sequence continues at coordinate 165,888 of JAGKQA010000025.1, forward strand.
AAGCGAAGTGGCATAGACAAGAAGTGACAACTGTTCACCTCCCAGTCGGCCAGCCATCCTTATCTCCAAAGCCGACGCCGGCGCCGGATAGCTGCTTTCCGCATCGGGAAGGACCTCGGCTCAATCCGACAGGGATGTGTCTGCTATATGGCTTTGTCCCATTGATCCCAGCCTGCGTTGTACTATCCACAGTGGTCGTTGATATCGACAGAGCTTTGTCAATCTTGTAAGTAGGTGTTGGGGAGAAGCGCGACTCGAAGGGCAAAATCCGGAAAAGGTGCGTGCCTTGTACTGTCTGATGAGAGTGCGTAGTCCGGGGCAAATGGACCTGCCCAGGAACACTACCTCCAGCTGCAAGCAAGCAGCCCCAGCATTGAAAGGTAGCTATTTTTCTTCAACATTTACAACCTTCCACCAGAGATATGTCGTTGCATGCAATAAAAGTGATTTGGAGCTTGAGGTAGGAACGGTGACAGACCCACATGGCCGGTAGTCTTGACCCGCACTATGTCCGGATAGGCTGTGCTGTGCTATGCACTGTACGTTCCTTTCGCCTCTTCTCACACCCGCACGACATCTCCATACTTGCGCCCTCATTGCCAGTGTGTCAGTACTGTATCGCCCTGTTTCAATCCAGCGTACCTCGCTGTCTCCATCCACACCAAGTGCCTTTTGCTTGCATCCTTGGATTCGGTGCCTGTCTCTCGCTGCTGTCTCCCATCGAGGTACATGTCTTTCGGGCGTCCGCCTTCATTACCAATGGCCCCAATTGCCGCCTCCAACACGTCCGCTGCCGACCGTTTGGGCGATCTGACCAACTTGCCGTCCGGGTTCCAGGCAAGAATCAAGAGATAAAATGATCTGGAATATAAAGACGCGTATGAGCCAAGGCGCCAAACATTGCAGACCACTTGACATGGTGCCTGGATCTACACCCAAGACACTAATGTTCTTCAACACCGCGTCTTGGTCCAAACGTTGCTGTAGCTCGTGTATCATCATTACCAAGAACAGCTTCGCCGCGCCGTAACGCCGAAATCCGCCGCGGAAAGAAGCATCTTCGACAGCAGAACTCCAAGTGCCTTTAGCAATAGCCTCAGACTCAGCAGCGTTGCCGGGGGCGATGGCCTTGTATTGCTCAACGAAAGCTTTGGTCCGCGCATTTCGTGGATCTTGCAGTACTGCATCAAGGACCTCATTCGCTCAGTCTTTCTCCGCCTCCTCAACAACTCGTCTCTTGGGCTGCCGGGACCTACCTACTCGTGACTTTGGCTTCCGACCACAATGATCCTCCCATCTTCTCTATCCATACTCCCCAGCAGAAGCATGGCGAGTAGCCAGTGTCCCAGATAGTTTGCTGCAAAGGTTGTGTCGAGGACCATCATGGGTCTTTGACTGCTTGCCGAAATCTTGGAAACCGGCTGCAAGGACCAGCACGCGAATAGCTGGAATATCCTGAGCAGAAACACGAGTCTGGACTCATAAATCAGCAACAGAATTTAGTCAAAGTCCATGCTTCTCGGCTTACGTTGATGTCAGCCGCCACCAGACGGATATTCTCGAGGTTCGTCAAGTCCAAGGCCGGGACATCGTGCTGGTGGGTCGGACTGCCGCGTGCAAGAGCGGATATGAGATCAGGTGCTGCCGTTGCATCTCGCACGGTATAGATTCCATGATAGGCTGAAAGGTCGGGCTGCGCGGCGACTTGCTCTGCTATCGCGCTACCGAGCCCGCCATTGGGGCCGGTGACCATGATGGTCCCTTTGGAACTGGCAACAGCCATAACCACCGGCGGTTATCTCTCTCGCTATGGAGGAGGGGACAGAAAGAAAGGAGCGAGGTTGGTATGAGGAGGCTAGATACGAAATGAGAAGGATTGGCGGCCAGAGCGGTACATGAGTCCAACTACTTGGACAACAAGTCAAGAATTCCTAGTAACACCTTGGTCGCCTTCATGATGAGTTGTGAGCCTAAGAAAAGAGGGCCCCGGAGCCAACAGCTACAGTGTTGCAACGCATGCGATTCCGAGCCTCTGCGCACCCCGGTCTTCGGTTGGTCCGACAGTGTTGTCGATGGCCACATTCCAAGTTGAAGTCTGAGACATCATGCACAACATAAACAGAGACATCATGCACGCACAAGAAACAAAAGATGGCAGTAAGTAGAAATAGAAAAGTGGTATCTTTCTCGCCGGCCGACATGTGCCTCCCAAGCCGAGTATAGCTCCGCCATCAAATGAACCCAGGAAATCAAACCCCCAGATGCCTACGGGTCGGCGATACATGACTCCTAAGCGCCGTACCTCTCGTTACCCTGTCCATATCAAGTAGCCTTCCGAAACACCCGCTTCGTGCCCCCAACCTTACCCATCTCGCCAAACTTGCGAGGCCCGTTCTCGCCACCCTGCGGCGTCGCGACCATCGGCGGCGGGCCCGCGCCGCCACTAGCAGCGCGGACCTTCTCCTTGATGCTCTCGACCCACTCCAGGCTCTCCTGAGGAATCTCCTTGCGCTTGCTGCGCGGGCCCGCCATGCCGAGCGAAAACGCGCTCTCCTCCTCCGTCGAGCTCAGGTACGAGCTCGCGCGCGACCGGCCCGTGCTACCGCCCGAGTCGGACGCCGACGAGGGGGGTTCTATCCGGGGGCTATTGCCGTTGCCGTACGCGATGGGCGTGCGCGGCAAGCGCGGGCCAAGGAGGTCCTCGCCAACACCGCTGACGGCGCGCTTCTTGCGAACGACGAGCGGGCTGGTGTCTCCCATGGCAGAGAGCGGACGACTCGGGGTCCTGGGGCGGAGGCTGGGTGGGCTGGCGGAGGGCCGGTTGCTCATGCTGCTAGATGAGCGCGGGATGTCGCGCACCTCCAGGCGGCTTTCGCTACCGTGGTTCGAGCGACGGCCGTGGTGGATGGCGTACTCCTTGAGGTACTCGCCCAGGTCGGCCCATCCGCCGCCAACGCGGACCATGACGCGCTCGCCGCGCTCGCCGACGCAGCGGATGAAGAGCTTGATGGGAGCTTCACCATTGGCGCGTGAGAGGTGGTACATCTTGATGTCCTGGTTGCCGTGTTGGTGGCGGGATCGGGGCACGGGAGCTAGCATGAACGCGGGCGTGGGTCCACGGGAGCTGGCGCGCGAGGACATTGTCGATTTACTGCGGCCGCTGCTGGTCCCTGAGGGCTTCGGCTTCAAGTGCGGCAGCTGCAGATCCGGAGGGTTAAGATGGCTCATGAATTTGGGCTGCGTAGAGAGTTTGATCTTGGCCGGGAGATTCTCCAGGATCGCGTTGATCTGGCGTGACATGTGGTCATTTCCTCCGTTCGGATCACCCAGAATTATAGGGCTGCCGAGTTCCTGGGGAGTATCATCGTATCCGGGCGTCAGTGATCTCTGCTCGTCCTCGTCCTCTGGGTCCTCCGGGACCGCGCCCAAGGGCAAAGATACCGATCGTGTTCCACAAGGCGGAGTCTGGGGCGCCTTGAGGTTGACCTTTGAGGGCTCCGGTGTCTGTGCTGCATCCCGAGGTCGCGGGAATCTCGACGAGTCTGGCGCCCGTCCTGGGCGTGCCAAAGGCGACTCGCCTAGTGCCGACTCATCGGCGTCAAAATCCTCCTCCATGGGAGACTCATTGTTCTCATTCATCTCCTCAACACTGGGAAGTGCTTGGTCGGGATCATCAGCGCCCTCAACGCTAATGACCAGTGGCGGGTTGACACCAAGGCGGACCGTGTCGTCTCCCTCGTCCAGCTCATCTTCCGCAGAGTCTTCTACTACTTGCTCGAGAGTGCTCCGTCTCTTGAGCTCTCCTTCAGCTGCAACCTCTGCGTCGCGCAAGATCTTTTCGCAACCGGCAGTCCATTCCGCGTAGTCGCGCTCGACTCTCTCCATGCGATCGAGCCACTCGTCTGGCAGTGTATCATCCCGGCCCTCGAGGTTGTCGAGCATGTAGTCAAGGCTCGTGGCAGCTTGAGTGACTTTGTTCTCCAGCACTAATTTCATGACTTCAAAATCGCGTTTTGAGAGAGTGGGTTTTTGGGCCGCCTGGTTGTCAGAGGGATCCGAGTCGCAAGTTTCCAGCTCAGGCTGAATAGTCGTCCAGCCTGTCTGAATGGCCGATTCGGCATCTTCGACTGAGGAGAGCCACGAAGGTATGCGCCGCAAGACCGTCAGTCGCACGCTCCACGCGTTCATGAGTCGCATTAGCTTGGACAAATTAGGCAGCGCCTGGACCACAGTCGCGGTAATTACGGCCGTCATGTCGTCCATCCTTGTATAAGAAGCAAGCGATGCCGTGCCGAAATGGTGCTCAAAGGTCGGGCTGGCCGGTGTGCCAGGTCTCGAGAGCGGCATGATATGATTGTGTAACACATGGGTTTTGATCTCTTCGATCCCAAGCTTGTCCAGCTCTGCCTGTATTTCGTCGATGCGCGTCTCATACCGCGCCAGGTCAGTCTCCAGAAGACTGCCAATGTACGTGTCCTCGGGTTTCGTAGGGTCTTCTGCCGGCGCAGGTGCGGGTATGGAATCCGAAGTCCCGCGCAGGGACCTGTTCCGCTTCGAGTACGGGGTCTGGAAACCAAGCCCGCCTTTGGCAGGCCAAGACCACTTTCTCAGCTCGTCTAGCCATTCGTAAATATTCTTGGAGGCGACGGCAGCTCGGATGGCGAAGCTTTTCTCGGGAGGCGTAGCCGCGTCCATGCATGCCTTCAGTGGTCCGGCCGGGGCACGGAAAGTGTCGAGAGCTGTCAGTGGTGACAGGTGAGATATGAAGTCGTCCGTGGGTGGTCGTAGATGCGTGGGTGAGGCCGAAGGCGTGAGAGAGTGTCGAGCAAACATCATTCGCGCCGCCGAGGGCGGCTGGATAGTAGCTTCCGTCATGTTGGTCTCGTGTGGGAGGTGTTGTTGGTGTTCCGGTGGTAGCAGTTGTAGTGGAAGTAGCTGGTCACAGCGGGCACGACCAGGCTACCCGTGTGCTTATGAACCTGTGAATGAAGAATTGGAAGTGTATAACCTCGGGAGGCCCATAGTTGACAGTCGGGTAGTCGGGCTCGAGGAGCGAGCGAGCAAGCGAGTGGTTGAGCAATGAAGGGGAAGGCGGCGCTTGTCGATGCCGGCTGTCTTGCGACTGACTGTCCCCTTGCAACGCGCGTCGCTACTGTAGGGCAACGACAACGAACAAGGCAGATAGATAGGCAGGTAGCTGGCTCGGATCGGTACGACACCCGAGGTGTCAGTGCGACAAAGCGCCTGATCGCGCGACGCAACAGTCGACGGGCGCGCAACGCGCAAAGAGCGGACTGGCTGGCTGGGCGGCTGGGCGGCTGGTGCGGGCGAGTCGCAAGTTGCAGAAAGCTCCAGCTCCAGCTGCAAAGTTCCAAGCTGCAAGCTCCAAGCTCCAACGGGCGGGAGGCTGCAGGACCTGACGGGACTAGATGCGCAGGGAGGCGCGCGGGAGGCGTTTGTTGGGTTTGTCCGTCGTGGTTCGGCAGCACAGAGCTCAGGGGTACTTGGTAGGCAGGAAGTGCCGTTGCAGGCAGGTCGATGCAGGATGAGGATGCAGGATGCAGAAAGTGAGCGTATGGAGACAACGAGCGACGTGTTGCTGCAGGCGGAAGCGGTGCGGCAGTTGGCTGAGGCGCGATGCAAAGACTGCGACGACTGTGAGAGGCTTGCTGAGAAACAGGGAGCTCTAGTTGGGTGGGCTGTGGATGTTGATGTGAGACGGTGGATAATGAAGCAAGTAAGGCACGCACGCGTAAGGAGCAGCTGGTGAGCCCTGCGTCGAGCGTGGTGGATACCCTAGGGTAGGGTCAAGTCGGTCAATGATTCAAAGACAGAACGACACAAAGAAGGAACGGACAGGTCAGATAGCGGCGACGCGAACTAACGATTAATGCAGCAGTCAACAAACAATGCGAGCGAGGGGGAGTGAAAGTGACAGGCGAGAACAAGACTGGGCGGGTGTTTAATTTGGTACTGTTTACGGAATACGCGACAATGCTCACAGCAGCATGTGCCAGCTTGCCCATGCCTAATCCATGTCATAATCATGCATCCCAGAAGGCAGGCAGGAGGCCACCCAGAAGGAGAGTGGGGAGGGGGAGGGGGAGGGGGGAGGGGGGAAGGGGGGGGGGCAAGGAAGCACCCACGAAATTCCGCACGGGTGCCTCAGGGAGATTCAGGTGGACCCGTATCCTGTCAAGGTCAATCTCCAGCATTGTCTGCAGCGTTCTTCATTTTAAACTTTCGCCGAGGCTGGCCTCCACACGAGATTGCAATTATCCCAGTATGAAATATGCAGCCCAAACCCCGCGCTGAGAGATGCGTTGTACGGTGTACGGTGTTGGGTGTTGTCCTCTTCGCTGTCCTCGGCACGGTGACGTTGTCCCACGCTGAGCTCCAGTGTCGCCAGCTCGCAGATCTTTCGCTCCTTGCACATGCCAAACGTCACGTCAGGTTCCTGTGCCTGGCCGTGCCTGAGGGACAGCGTGCAGGCTCCAACCCGGAGACAAAGCACCCGCCGAGACCAACGAAATCATCGCTGCCATGGTGGACCTGCTCCACCGCGCCATTGGTTTGACCCGCTTCTGGCTCGTGCTGGACCCCAGAATAGGATCACGGTGGAGTCGCCCACGAGGCCGGGAGGAGAGCCGTCATCTACCGCAAACGAAGCCGCAAACGGAGCCGGATCAGCCGGGGAAGCGAGTTGGTGAGGCACGTGGACAGTCGAGAGACACAAGATTGCGCAATTGTGCATGTTCATGTGTGCGTGTGCGTGTCGATGTGTATTGGTATACTATGCGTGCTTGTTCATTCTTCATCAACTGTGCGCGCAGTGTTACTGTCCCCGTGCCGTCCGTGTGCGTCCTTGGTCTTCGTAGCGTCTCTTTCGCCATAGCTCCAGCATCCCTTGACTGCGCGTCTTGTTCTACATGGCTCAGCTCGAAGCTCCATCCAGGATGAGACCGACCTTCTAGTTAGAGTCAGGCGGCCTTGGTATCGACAGCAAACGTAGTGCCGGACGGCTTGACGGAACCTGACAAGGCGTCAATGAAGCTGATCGAGTCCGACATCGACCACACCATGTTCTGGGTGTCATCCAAGAACGCCACCAAGCTATACCTCTGTTCCTTTCCAGCTCGTCCAGCTCGTCCAGCTCGTCCTTTGCACCGTATACATCTACAACGTGACCTCGCTCCCACTCGGCAGCAACGCGCCCGGATCGATCCCCTCAGGCATCGCCATCCACGCAGCATCGCCAGCTAAATCTCCCTCCGGCGGCAGGTTCAACCAATTCTGCCAGCTCTCGTCTCCGAGCTGCGGGAAATTTAAACCCTCAATCTCCGCGAATCCACCAGGCTCCTGCGCGGTAGCTCCTGTCACGAAGTTGTAGCTTTCCACGATTGATGACGCCGACGACGACGACGCCGACGACGACGATGACGACGACGACGACGAACCGGTATTGTCGGGCGAGGTCGCATCGCCTGGAACCAGCTCGACCGGCCATGGATCTTCTGAGATTGTGGAAAGTGCGGCAACATCAACAGGCAGCCCGTAAGTCGGATCGTTGCTGCTCTCAAAGGGCGCAGAGAGCTTCGCCATACCCATCTCATTCAACCCCGGATGCAGCGTCCTATTCGGCGAAGGCAGCGCAGGACCTCCCGCCTGCTGCAACATCGACGCGAGCGGCGACGCAAGCGGCGACGCCCTCGCGCCCCGGCCCGTGGAGAGCTTACTCGGGATTCCCAGCGCGCGCCGCATCTGGGCCGCATCCACCGTCGTCGGCTGCGCGAGCCCGGGCTTGTTCCGGATGACGTTGTCCATGAAGATGGCCGCGTACTCGGCGGCGGCATACGTGCCACGCAGGGTGCTCAGCACGCGCATGCACGTGTCGAAGCCGCGCTGCGCGTCCTCGCGCGTGGCGGCGTCGGTGTCGCTGACGCCCTGCAGGTGGATCAGCATGGCGGGCATGATGACGGTGACGCCCGTCGTCGGGAAGAAGGCGTCGAGCCCGAGCGTGTGCATCTCGCCGGCCATGCGCGTGATCGCAGCCGCGGCGTCGCGGCATTTCGACCGCGCAATGCTTGTGACGTGCTGCTCGATGATCATGTCGGCGCGGAGGGCCTCGCTCGTGGTGTCGGCGCTGAGGTTTGCGCGCGGCGGGCGGATCAGGGGGTGGTAGACTTTGCCAATGGTGGTCTGGAAGAGCATGTGCAGGAGGCTGCGTTGCATGGCGACCGGGGTGCGGCCGCCTTCGATGTCGGGAGGTTTGAGCTTGCGGTAGTGGCACGATGGGGGGAGGGCGGCGGCCCAGGCCGAGAGCTCGCGGTGCACGCGCTCGAAGCCTTCGAGGTGGTCGGGGATCATGGTCGGCTCGAGGCTGGTGCGGGTGTTGATGGAGGCTTGGAAAGCCTGCACGGCTTTTAGTACGTGGCCTACGAGGACGTAGAGCTTGGCCTTCTGGATGCACATCTCGGCCAATGCTGATTGCATGCTGATGTCAAACATCATTGGGCAATCCTCGCGTGTAAAATACATGTTGTGTTCGAGGGTCCCGATGTTGAAGTCGGTTGCCTCCAACATTGATACGTCAAAGTCATCGTCCTTGATTCGGATCAAGCGCGACATTCCCAGGCCAATCTGCCGGTCTCGCATTACGCAAGACCACCATATTGACCTCCGTAGCCTATTTCTTACAGGATTCATCATGGAAGACGCTTGGGCATTGCGGTGCAGTCCGAGGGCTTGAGCCTGAGAGATGGCGATCCCGCTCCAGTGCCAGGTCTCTTTGGCATCATCGGGAGCTTCGTACCAGAAGGACAAGAGAAGCGAGGACTGCAGGAGAGTGAACTTGTCGCTCTCATAGTCCAAGTCATGCAGCAACTTCGCCGCGGACAGTATGGCTCGCCGGAGCGCCCTGCGGTTGACGAAGCCCGCTGCAGACAGGTGTTCCAACTTGACGAAAGCTGACGCGGCGAACATGGCCGACTGGTACAACAGCAGGCTGACTTGGCCGCGCCCGCCAGTCCGGTCACTGGCACTTTGCAAGAACGGGAGCAGGTCCAGCACGGGAAAGTCAGAGTGGACATGCTCGACGTAAGCCAAGAGGAGCTGCTTCTCGAGCGTGCGATCAGGCAGTTCCAGCGCGCCCATGGACTGCAGATACCGCAAGCCCTCACGTGTGATTTTCCCCTGGGCTGGTGGCTTCACAAACCCCGGGAGCATGCTTCGCCATGTTTGCAGTTCTTCGGATGGCCCCCACGGAAGCTGGTCTGCAGGTGCCGGTCCAGCTCCGTAGGTCCGGTCTGTAGGGGGGCGAGGCGGGTTAGCAAAACAGGTCTCGTGGGAGGCTTTTTGTGGTGGCCCCTGGCGTTGGCATGTGAAAGTCTGCCTTGACGCAGGTTTGCCTGCAGGACCTGATTCGCTTACATGATTGTGGACTGTGACATGTCCTCCCCACAGGCGAGTCACTCGCGTAAAGCAAAGTATCGTTGCTCGCTTGTTCGTGGCTGTGGCTGCATGAAGGCGCTTTGGGTAAACTTGAAGAGGGAGGTAGGTTGGGCAAGATCGCGTGCGTGGAAACGGAAGCGTTGAGGTGTCGTCTGTCAGCCGCCAAGTCGTCAGCCTCGCCTCATTCCACACGAATGACCGGCCTAAAAAGTAGTCCGCTCAAAGAAATTCGGCAGCCAGAACTCACCTGCGACGCTTGCTCTCCGGAATGTGGCAGACAAGGCCCATGTCCGCACAGTTGGTACACGGATGCCTTTTCTCGGAGTCGCAGCGCACTTTCCTGCTCCGGCAGATCTCACACGCTTGACTCGCCCGCTTCTTGACGGGTTTCGCATTGCCGTTGGCGTCTGTCCCTGATGATTTGCGCTTCTTGGTGCTGCCGCCGCCAGTGCCCGACTGGCTCTCGCTCGAGATCGTTTCGCCGCCGTCAGCGCCGGCCTCTGATGGAGACGAGGCAGAATGATCGGAGGGCGGGCTGTGGTCGTGTTGGCTGTAGGAGTCGACAATTACCATGTCGTCGTCGTCGGCCGGGTCTTCCTCGCGGCTTGCCTCTCGCAGCAGGTGGATGAGGGAATGGTCGTCCATCGTGTTTCGTTGGCCCGCCATGATGGTATATGCCGGGCTGTGCTTCGCATGCTATGCAGCATGTGGGAAAAGGGAGCGTTTTGTTCAACAAAATCGGTGTTGTTGCAGTTGCTGATTATACTGGACGCAACGTTTGGCAAATCCGCATCCGGACTCGGCAGCCAGAGTATCTGGTGGCTTCGGCGCGTGTATACAGTGGTACCGTGCAAGCTATACTGCCAACAAAGGGGTTTCAGAGTATTCTCCACAGGAGAGTTCAAGCATAAACAATGCCAATCGATCTTGTCCAGGCACTCTGTCCTTCATCCACTATTACAGCAGCGAGGCGGGGTCGAGAATAGTGCGGCTCCTTACTATGTGCCGCGAGGCCCGAGTATTGACAGTTTTCGAAGGTTTGCGCCGCGGATCTTGTCTCACGACAGGAATGTAAGGAAAGTCGACAAAATACCGGATACCTCCCACGACCGACGGACACTAAAGACAGAGAAGGAAGAAGACGGAAACGGCTCCGACATGAGGATCCGGAGAGGCGGAAGCTATAAGAGTACCCCCCAAGTGCTTTAGTCAACTTTGTTCGTTGCGGGGCCCCGACTCCTGGGGATGAAGTGGGAACTTGAGCGCGCGCCGTTTGCAAGGATGTTTCATTCTTGAAGTCTACAGGTCGTATCAGGTACTTCCTTTTTGTCTTCCACATCCACAGTCTTGGGACCGCAAGTCGACCTCTCACCGTCCAGATTATGCCGAGTCGCTTCTTCCCTGTACATTGCTTCATGCTGTTACCTTGATGGCATTCTCAGATACTTTCTTGGGCTGCTGCACCCGGCCATGATTATACAGATGCTATCATACCCACGTAGTGCTCGAACAATGCGATGGCGAAAGCGGGTATTCCAAATGGCGGGCCCATTCAATTCCCCCATGGTAAATCGCTGCTAGAACCTTGCGGGTAAACGTTGGATGCTTTTAGCTAGAACGTGGCAGCTCGCACGCGCAATTTCAACGGTCTGTTGTCGACCTACCAGGTCCAGCTAACCCCATACAGTACTGTACACGGCACTCATCTAGTGCACCGGCACCGGCAGTCTTCCAAGTTCCCATCTGTACTCCGTAACGAGACTAACGACTCGTCAACTCTGTTCGATCTATTTGTCCTCGTGAACGAGCCAAGCGAGACGCTGACACCAGTGTCGATTCAGGGGTGCTTCCCAAGGGTCAGGTGTTGCTTGCCCTTGAGGTCTGACATGACAGCTTTGCGCATGTTGCTATGTGTATTGTGTACAGAACTTTTTGTGGCGTCGGCATGTGATCGCGGCGGTCTGGTGGTCCATGGACAGCTCCGCCAGAGAATATTCGTCACGTACCTTGCCGGCTTGCCTTGTAATTGCGTATCTGCTACATCGCATTGGTCCTTTGCCTGATCGAGATGTCCTAGGTGTGCGTGTGGGCACGAGAGACAACTCCCCAGTTTTTAAACTCCGGGATAGTGACCTCGTTCAGAGATATCGCGTCTTTCGGCCTCAAATCTGACGTGCCCCCTTGTCGAAGTAAAATGCCAGATCACACAGTCTCCTATTTCACGGTGGTGCATGAACCCGCTTGGCGCAAGCCGCGCACGAAACAACGAACATCCCAAAGGCGACAGGGCGACATGTAGGTAGCGTCCTGTAACCACCCGGAGGCTTGGCCCAAAGCTGTCATCCCACACGAGATGCAGCCCTTTCGTTGACAAGTTTCGGCTTGGCCCTCCACCAAACCACAATGCTCGGTCAAGTTCCGTGAGGGCCTGTACTACAGTAACGCATTTTTGTGAAGGCTTCGTTACACCCACAGCCTCTAGCACAGTGCTGTGTACGTAAATCCGCTTTGCTCCGCTCGGCTCCATCTCTCCGCATCGCGCGAGCGGAATCCTCCCCACAAGCTTCGGAATTACGGCACCGCAAGTCTGGGGAAAGGTGGCTTTTCAACCCTGGTGCTTTCTCCTCCCGTCTTTTTCCGGGGCTGCGGAACTGATCGAAACTTCGAAACCTCCTTTTGCTTTCCTTTGCTTCTGACCCCTGGTCAATGGTCATGCGAGTGTTCTATTGTTGTCCATAGTCGCTGCTGGTTGATGATTTCACGAACCGAGGCGCCGAGGTCAAATCCTCCAGAGCGTTCCGACTGGACCTTCTAGAGGAATTATCACAGACTGTCAGTGCCGTGGTAAATTAAGCTTTCTTCCTCGTGACGTGCAAACTCACCAGATCAATGTGTCGTCCAATGAGGACAAACCTACAGGCCGCATTAGGAAGGAAGTGATGAGACCCGTTTCTCACATGTGATATTTGCTCACTCGCGGTCCAGAAGGCGTGAACGATCACCTCTGACAGCCCAGCGTTGATGTACAGGTACATCGGTAAGTCCGATTTGAGGCTGACTGCCTGGACCCGCGCCATCCTTGTTCTTGCTGCCGTGTCTTAACGTAGGGCAACGAGCCGTCCGCCGCCTGGGTAGCCGCCGGTCGGTGGCGGTCATACCGGAGCTGAGACACCGGAGCCCTCGGGTTCTAAGAACCACTCGCGCCTTCATACCCATAGACCATTCATCTGGACTTCTTGCCACGTCTACGCTCTTTGAGGTATTCGCAAGGACAGATCGTGGGGTGACATTTAAAGCTATGATGCTATGCCTGCGCTGATGAAGATACCCAAGGTCCTCTCAGCAGTCCTCTGCGTGCTCATTCTCGCCATCTTTGCCTGGCTTTTGGCTGACTGATAGCTCCGAGTTAGACGATACGCTGTTGCGTTCGCCTTGATAGCCACTAATACAACGGGACAAAATCAGTCGATCTGATTAACAGCTAGAGTTGTTAGAAGAGGAAGCTAGACTCACAAGATCACATCCATCTGATCGAGGGTCAAGCCCTTGGTTTCAGGCAGGAAGAAGAACGCCCAGACCACGGCGACCAACATCCATGACCCGAAGAAGAACCAGGTCCCATACCCTAGGGAGGCAAAGATGTAGGGCAGGGACTTGGTGATGACGAACTGTGTCAACCTGTGGATACTAGTGATTAGCGTCTTGCTGACTAGCAAAAACAAACTCGCACAAGCAGAGACTCACCAGTTGCAACAGGCCGTCCAAGTGCCTGTGATTGTCCGCAGAGCACCAGGAAAGATCTCAGCAGAGACAATCCATGGGATACCGTTCAAACCGAACGACCAGCTGTTCCTGTTATCAGCGACATGAGGGCCACATAGAAGTCAACCACCGTGCTACTTACAACGCCGAGTAGATCATAATCATAGCCGTAGCCGCCTTGCCACCTGCCAGAGTCGATGTCGACAGCTCTTCACCAGCAGCGATCTTGGCCGCGGGATTTCCGACCTTGACATATGCGCCAACGAACCACAAGCAAATCGAGCAGCCGAGAGACGAGAAGATGGTTGGCCCGCGCCGTCCCCAAAGGTCGATGAGGAAGAGGTAGAAGATGATGGAAGAGATTGCCTTTACGAGGCCGTATATCCCCGTGTACAAAGAGACATCGGTGATTCCCAGTGAGCCAAACAGCGTGGGGGAGTAGTAGTTGATGGCTGAGATCTGTCAGTGCTCCGCTCTGTGCTACGCGGGCCGTGGTTGTCGAGGCTTGGGACTTACCTCCAGCACCGCCCATGTTCTGTAGAGCAAAGGCGCAGAAGATCAGCAGGACACGGTTCCACATCCCCTTCCTGGCCAACTCGCTCAGCGCTCCACGGAAGAAAGCCCACGATCCGGTCCCAAACTCGGCAGCCACAGACCTCTCTTCCAGAACACGATCACGCATCGTTTGCACCTCCTCCTGGATGTCTGAAACGCACAGAACGTATGTTAGTCAACCATCACAGTCTCTACATAGGTACCACCATGACACCATGTACTCACACTGGTGGTCAGCGGGCAGCCCCCGCAGGGTATGCAGACCCATGATAGCCTTCTCCTCCAGATCCTTGCGCATGAGCCAAAGGGGGCTCTCGTGCAGCAGAAAGGCGCCGATAAATACCAGGCCTGCAGGTATGATCTGCACGGCCATGGGCACGCGCCAGCTGGCGGATGTCGAGGTGTCCATGCGCTGGTCGATACCATAGTTGATCCAGAAGCCCAGAACGGATCCGACCTGGTAGCTGATTTCGAACAAGCCCGTCAATATTCCGCGGATCGAGGGCACTGAGAGCTCAGCTATGTAACTTGGGACGGTAGCAGTGATGATACCGCAGCCTAGACCTGTGAGGACTCTCCCAGCATCTGAGGTCCGAATATATTAGCTGCCAAGTTATGTCGAGCAGATGGGTGAGACAGTATTGGAAAGCAATGAGGTTTCTCACATATATACGACAGTTGACTTGTTGCAACGGTCATGAGGATGGCCCCAATCGAAAATATTATGATACTGGCTTGGAGCGCCCATTTTCTACCGAGTCGTTCCGTGACTAAATACTGATTAGTGCTGTGTTCGGCAATGACAATGATCAGTGCTATTCACGCAAACAGGGACGCGTACGTGGAAAACAGAAGATTGCCCCAAAGAAGGCACCGGCTTGGAAAGCGGAGGTGATGTTGCTCGACACGCTATTTGATACCGATGAGGTGATGGCGAAGTCTTTCTTGAAGCTGCTACGGGCTATTGTGGTTCCGATGAAGGCCGAATCGTATCCAAATCTGCAACACGCATTCATCGTTAATTATGCCAAAGCAATTTGTTGTGTTTGGGTTGCGAGCCAAGTCTGGCACTCACAGCAGGGAGCCAAAGGAAAGAATGGATGCTTCGAGGTACAGACGCCAGTTGTAAACCTCTTTCGGCGTAGGCCGGTCCTCAACTGCTCGGAATCCGCCCATCCTGATAAAGATCCGATCTCAGTGTGACCGAGACAGTAGGGAGGAGAGACAGGAGCCAGGAGGAATGGGATTAGGCACTTTAGACAAAAGTGGGAAAGGTCTGTCCTTCTATTTCTTCAGGATCTAGACGACATCCAATACCCTCGGAATAACACGCGATAGGAGTTTGGTAACGTGAAGTCGTTGCTTTGTATATATTCGTCTAGCACGTTTCCACGGTTGTTCCCCAAGACCCACATACTTGGGCCCGAGCTCCCCCAGAAGCAAGACAATCTGGGGAAACATGCGATGAGCGTTCCCCACGGGGAACCGCAACCCGTCATGTGAGCCTACAAGCGAGGAACGTTGTGGAGCAGTATCGTGAGGAATTGAGTGGGAAAGTATTTAGCCGACGAACCTCTTGCGAGCCATACCCGTATAGGCAAATCCGACCCGACGAATGTGCCGACCCGATGGATGATTCGTGCCCTGGCATGAGATACGTAATAATGAGTCCACAAGGAGAACTGTGGCTCACTACCTCTGATGGGGAGAAAAGAGACATGAACCTGGAAAAGTACAACCTCGCTGGCCAAGTTGGACGGGGCGCAAGCTCGTGAGAAAGGCATGAGGCCGTTGAAGGCCAGGCCACGCAGGCACTACATAATTTCAAAAACAATTAGGTGTTGACTTCCAAAGCATGGATTGGTAGGCTTGATTCTCTATTCCGGGTACGTTTTACACACTACCTTGCTGTAATCGTGATCTTGTTTTCGACCTCCGCCAGCGGCTCAACCACACTTGAAATCCACGCCTGCTTCTTCGCATCCACAAACGCAGGGTAAGGCCGTTTGCAATGCCAGCTTTCAGCTGGATACCCAAGAATCTTTGCCACAATCCACTTGGTCCCATTGATACCTCCCTTGCCAAACCCCCACTCCATCTTCGCAAGCTTGAGCTGCGCCGCCTTTGCCTTCTCGATCTCGCCGGCCTTGAACAAATCGTATATTTCGATGCACACTTTAGGATACAAATTCGCAACGCCCGTGATGACACCCGTGCTGCCAACGGACAGCGCCGGGACGAGCCAGTCACTCTGACCCGCCAGCGCACAGAACTGCTCCGGCTCGTAGCGCGCCCGCACCCGCGCGACTTTGGCAATACCTCCACACGTCAGCTTCACACCGACGATATTGGTGTGCCCACCCAGGCGGTCCAGCATGTCCGAATTCACGTCAAGGCCCGCCACGACGCCGGGAAAGTTGTAAATTAGAACCGGCACTGGGCTGGCGTCGGCGAGCTCCTCAAAGAAGCCTACGATGGCGTCCTCGTTCATGGCGAAGTGGAAGTAACTGGGCACGAGAACCAGCACAAAGTCTGCGCCGGCCTCTTTGGCGAGGTGTGTCTCGGCGATAACTTGCTGCGTTGTCTGGCCTGAAGTGCCCATTGTAATGGGAAAATCTGGGCGACAAAGAGCTATGGCTACTTCGCGTGTCATCTTCACCAGCTTGGATTTCTCTTCCGTGCTGAGAGTCACTGCTTCGCCATTTGTTCCGGCGATCACCACTAATCAGATAGCTGTTAGCACTCGAGCAATCTTTGGATAGATCGTGCGGTAATCTTACCTCCATGGAGTCCGGAACTTATTAAAAATTCAATGTGCTTCTTCTGAAGCTCCCAGTCGAGTTCTTGTGATGCATCGTTCCGGAACCACGTCAACGACGGTGCGTGAATGCCAGGGGGAAACGATTTGGTGGTTGAACCCATGATGACAGATACGTCGGGGAATTTTGAGAGGTGAAACGAGGATACGTAGCTAGAAGTATAGATGGCGAAGAAGTTCGTGTTACAGGTGGTGACGATGCAGTAGGCTCACCCACGAGTCTCTTTTAATGCCATTGAATATCTTGTTGATGGACACGGCATCGTCAAAAATCCCGATCGGCTTCAAGAACGCCGGGTGACCCACATTGAATGCGGATGCAGGAGTGCAGTTGCGACTTGCGAGGCTTCCGAGCCGACCGGGTTGACAGCAGTCGGATGGCGGTGGCATGGTGATGACCTGGTCATCCAACGACGAGCAAGCGCTTACCTCGTTCAGAGGATCGCAAAGCAAGAGTTGAAGACCGAGTGCATCACAGAACGAATATCGACTCTCTCCTTGCCTGCGTCTTGTCGAGTCTGCACTTCCTCCAGGACTTGAGCTGTAATCTTGGCATTTCCAGCCACTCGCTCCATCTTCAGGATCTGAGTCCGGATCCAAGACTTCTCGTCAGGCTCCTTTTCTTCCACTCCGAGCATCAACAATGGCCAGAGCATGTTGACAGGCAAAGATCCTTCGTCAGCGTCAAGATCGCTGATGAGGAGTCGGGCCAACCGCCTGATCTGTGCCAACGCATCACTGGCCTCTTTTGTCAACGGCAGGCTTTTGTATGCAACGCGATGCAAGTGTACCTTGCTTGCGTGGTAGTTAGACAGATATGTGCGGAAAGCTCGTGTGATCACAAAGGCGAGATGCGCGGACACGTGTGGTGGTGTCAGTCTCCCTGCCACAGCAATGTCCATCAGTGGTGGTCTCTCGGCGTAAAGGGTACGCAAATCGGCCGCGATGGTGGCGCCGATATTCATGACCTCGATCTCATCCTCAACAGTACCGCGTGAACGATGCCAAGGGTCGATTTTTGCTATACGACCTGCGAAGTTTTGCACCTTTTGGTAGAAGATAATGCCCGGTTGGTACAGAACTTGGAAGAGGACGTCCTCTATATCGTCATCGTCGGTCGTGAAAGATTCGTTGGCCGTGGGCCAACCACCCTCAGTGAAGGTGGCTGGCGAGGCTTGCACTACTTCCAAGAGCTGGTCGTCTTCTTCGGATAGGAAAAGACCCTCACCCCCAGCAGACACAGCTCGACCATCAAGGAGACGGATCCACAGTAGGAACTGACACTCGATAGGTGAGAAGCTCTTGTGGTGAGCTTGGCGGAAGATTCCGTAGGCACGTTTGAGGTGTGAATGAGCTGCCGCAAGCCTGGACTCCAGGATATCGACATAGCTCAGGAAGAACAGAGCAGCCAGCAGTTGTTCTCTCAGCGGACTGTGGTATTCCAGGTCAACGGTCGAGTCGACACTGGCCTCTTGCGTGACGGCCGTCTCGTAGTATGCCTGGTCAGTATGCACGTTGTTTTGGCCTTGCTCACGATGCTGGCGAGACAAAATCAAGTTTGAGAAGCACATAATGGCACAACGCACCATTTTGGAGACATTTGCCATGCGCAGCACCACATTTCGCATAGCCAGCCATTCCTTCCGCGTCTCCACTTCGGACAAAATTGGTGGAGTGGTAGACTGTGCAAAGTAGTCGATGAGCTTTTGCTCGACATCGGCAGACTCCCGCGCGCGTGGGAAGCTCTCGGTCATAAATCTGTCTCTAGAATCTGACCTATGCTGTGCATTCATCACGTTTCCGTTCGGAGTCGAATTGGACACCGACGCCTGATCAAACGGTTGATGCGAGAAATCATGTTGCCAGAACGCCCCCGGTGGCCCTGGAGCCCATAGAAAACTGGCATAATCGAACACATCGTCCACGACATATGGAGGCTGAAAGGTAGTAGACTGCTCTGGCGAATCGACCATGCCAGGCGAGCTGGACACTTCATGAGGCGATGGGAGCAGTGGGCGTCCCAAGCCACTCTCAAGAGCAGGCTGCATCCCATTGGTGGTGATGGTGGTAGCATTGGCACCCGCGGTTGTATGTGGGCGAGCGACTTGTCGCCGCTGTGCAGCTGAATTGCGAGCCGATGATCGATTCGATGAGGCGTGGCGCCACTTGCACTCGAGGTTCAGACGTTCGCAATGAGAGCATCTGGGTCTCTGCTCATCGCATTTGACTTTACGGACCCTAGATAGATTACAAAGATTAGCACATTCATCATGGCATCCACTTCTACTTCCAGGAAATCATCATACTTGCACGTCAAGCAACCGTCTTTAGATCTCGGCCGCTGAACCGCCCATCTTGTTCGCCCGCTGTTGAGACCAGCGGCCGGCTGAGGCCCGGCACTGAGAATGCTGCTGCTAGAGATGTCCGGGGTCTGGCCTTGTTGGTTTTCCTGCATCTGTGCGAATTTCCTGCTTGTGTCATCACATCTGTGTACTGACAGCACGACGTCCTGCTCACCCCTGCGTGCTCGACGCGGCACGAGGTTGAAATAAATATGGGGCTGTGGGTTGTGGGCTAAGTTTTGCCGGGGGCGTTCACTATTCTCACGGGCCAGGGGAGGGGGGGCACTAAGAGGCACAGCCAAGACAACGTTGGAAGTGTTTTCTTGACAGCCCGTCTATGTGACGAAGCTGGGGGCAGTAGCACATGAAAATCCTCATCAACATATCTGAAAAGTTACGAACTTTCATGCAGTGAAATTCCTCTCTATTTCAAAGAGCCACCCAAGCTGCCAGCAGCCACAACAATCCAGACAATCCGGTCCCAGATCGAACGGATCCAGCGCTAGATGTTGCCGAAGCAGAGGCGCTCCCCGTAGCTCCTGTACCAAACCCACGGGCACTGCTAGTGGCATATGCGGTCGCTACAGTATTCACAGCGACAGCGCCCGTCTCGGTAGCAGCTGGAGTCGCACTTGTCTCACCACCACTCACCGTCGAGCTCGAAGCAGTCCCGGCCGTCGTTCCGGTACCCGTCACCGTAGCAGGCACATCCGCCGCCACCGTCGCCGTCTGCTTCGCCGAGCCAGCAGTAATGCCCACCATCGACTGGACCCACGACGCCGCGGCGTCGGTATAGAGGTCGAAATATGACAGATGAACACTCACGTCATCACCAGACGCGCAAATCGGGTCCGCCATGTCGCAGTAGGAGCGCATGACGCTCGCGAAGTTGTTGAGTTTGGCGAGGTTGGCTGCGGGCCGTGGGTAGTAGCTGCTGGCGTCCGCACCGGTGAGGGTATTATAGGACTGGCTTGCAACGTGCCTTACATCGCCGAAGAGTAGCACGGCGGCGACTGTGGAAGTCTACGTCAGCGTCTCATGATTTCCTCCAGGTAAGCGAAAGAGCGCAGCATACTTTGCTTCCCCGGGCTTGACGTGGCGGACACAATTCCCGACACATCTTGCTCCGTAGTTCCGTACACAACATCACCAGCGTCACTTCCAGCCAGCAGATCTCCCACAACCCCGGCGCCCAAGCTATACCCGGACAGCACAAGCTTCGCGTCCGGGCACGCCTGCGCGTAGTTCGTGATCTGCAGCACTCCACTGGTCGCGCCCTCATACATTTGCGTCGCGTACGGCGCGCCGATGGTCGCGTTGAAGAGGATGTCCTCGTAGCCGCAGCTGGTGGCGGCGATTTGGCCTGCGCAGATGGCGTCGACGAGCACGCCTTGTCGACCTGGGTAGGGCTCGGAGCCTCCGCGCGCGAGAAATATGTGCACGGATTCGCAGGTAATTGATGAGGTAGATACGCCGGTTTTAGCGGATGCCAGCAAGGCGAGGGCGACGAAGAGAAGATTTGTTTTTGAGAGTCGTGAGGGAACCATGTTGACATATTTCTCTGTGTACGTGTGCGCCTCGAAACAATATGTACAACCAGGTGAGAGCTTTCTTAGTCCATGCTCTCAAGAGCCATCACTGCCGATTCTCAAATTTTGGACCGGATGGGGCGTGCGCTTGAACAAAAGAGCAAAAAGCCCAAAGTCCGGTCGTTGTGGCATTTCTTATCGAGCGAGATCGACCAACAGGTGGACCCACGCCGCCGGGCAGCAGGATTGCACCCATGCACTTACAATCGACGAGCAAGCTGCCTCATTCGCGATGGTTTGACAGGTGGAGTCAAGCTTTGCAGTAGCCATATCCAAGGTATGAAGAGTAAAAGCAGGCCGAAAACCACTCCCGATTCCCTCCCTTCCCAGGTGAGATCCAGCTTCGGGAGCCGTCGTGGCTACACTGCCTCAAAGCACCAGTTCATGAATCCATATTTGCCCATGCGTTGAACGCACTGCTCGCGGCCCCGCGCCAGCCGCACTTGCGAGCATCGCGAGAAAGCCTCGTGACCCGCGCTGTGGTCCAAATGGCTCCTTGTTCCCAAAGTTCTGCATTTGCCGTACTTTAAGCAAGTCAAAGGCGTTGTGCTACTGCCGGGTGACCAGTGGAACTTTCGGCCTTCATGAAGTGGTTCTTCATGAAGAGTGCACTCTCAGCGAATGTGCAACAGTTGTTGAATGGTCGGGAAAGAAGCCGCCGAAACCACAGGTAATGTGGCAAAGACGACTTGAATCGTAGGATTGTCTTTGTGATCGAGGAACTTGGTATCGTGGATTTATTTGGAGCGTTGAAGGCTCGCCGCAGCGATGGTGATGTCGATACAGCGCGTGACAAACTACCTTGCGACATCACTTGACCAATGCGCAGTTGGCAGCAAGCGGATTGACCCACCGGCAAGTTACGTGAACTCTTCAGCGACATCAAGCACTTGCTTTCTCGGAAAGGCTATGTGGCCCACTGCGTGGCCTTGACTCAGTCTTGACTTCGCGCGGCGCCGAGGACATGTTTCACCGACGTGCACACGGCGTCATTCAGCCTGATTTCATCCTGATATAAGCGCGAAGCTCTGTAGAAAGCTGGCCTCGACTTCGTGGTGTCTGCACCGGGTTTGAGAGTGAAGAATTTATGGGGCCAACTTGGGCCCAAGTCATGATTGTCAATGCTAAACATCTGGGGTGGCAGGGTGGCGCCGTTTGACGTTACTGCACAGCATGTCGGGATGCTACTGTAAAAGTATATTGAAGGTAATTACTGTGTATATCCTTGACGGACCCACCGTTCAGATACGGCGCTTGGTGTCTTGGTGACGGAAGCTGCACGCGTAAGCCAATGTAAGAAACACCGTTAGTGCTCGAATCGTAGCAAAACATCAAATTTAAGTATATTTTCATCCTTTCATCCAAGATGTTGCTGCGGCGTCGCGAGCATACCCGACAGTCAATATGGTGCTGTCAAGCAGTTGGAATCGATCTGCTGCAGTTGGAACGCTTCTCCTGATCTGGCTGGTCTGGAGCATCAACTTCCTCAAGCCCGACGTAGCCAACGACGTCCTTGCCAAATTGCCATCACTCGGTGCCAGTAGCAGCAGCAGCAGCCGTCCAAGCGCTGCCACCACAAACGACTCCCGAGCTCTCGTCCTCTACACTTACGCCGAGTCGGACATTGCGCGCGAAAACCTGGCCTTTTTCATCCGCAATGGCCTGAACGACAGAGCCGACTTCGTCTTTGTCTTCAATGGCGAGACGAATGCTTCGGCGATGCTGCCGCCCGGGCTGCCGAATGTGCGGGTGGTGCGGCGGGAGAACACGTGCTTCGACATCGGCGCGCATGGCGAGGTGTTGCGGACGGGTGACTTGTGGAAGCGATATAAGCGGTTCATCATCATGAACGCTAGCGTGCGCGGCCCGTTCACGCCTACGTACGCCCCAATTTGCTGGATGGATGCGTTCCTGGGTCGTATCACGGACAAGGTCAAGGTAAGAGAGCGTGAGCCGCTGGCGACTGTGATCACGGCAGGGCTTCATCTGACCAACGGCTTCGCAGCTCGTCGGCACGACACTGAACTGTCTCCCACGCACTCACCTCCAGTCGATGCTCCTCGCAACAGACGACATCGGTATGGCGATCCTGCTCGACCCCACGCTAGCCCTCACAGCCGCCGACGACAACTGGTCCGGCACGCACAACGACCCCGTGGGCCTCTCGCCGTGCTACAGCACCATGAACCTGGCCGTGCACGCCGAGATCGGCCTGATGTCGCTGATTGAGTCGCAGGGCTATGAGGCCGACGTTCTCATGACGGCGCCGCACTCCGCAACGTCGTTCGACGTGTTCTGCGACACCGCTGGCCGGCCTGATGACTTTTTATACCGTGATCACTATCTCGGAACGAACGTGCATCCGTATGAGACGATTTTCATGAAGGCGAATCGCGGGATCGACCCGGTGCTGCTCCAGCGGCTGACGGCGTGGCATTTGCTAGCGAATATGACGAGTTGGGATGTGTGTGGGCAGTGAAAGATTACGAACACGGAGAATAGCATGCCACTTTTTGAAATGTCCAAGTCAGATGACCGCCAAGAAGATCATCACGCGAGGAGGGAGTAAAGTCGATACCACGTCTATCAACAGTGTAGGGTCGTCGCGCACCGCGGCGCGCGACATGGGTTTGGAATGTCTCGATGCACATGGCGGAGCTTACCTGCTTTTACTCCAACGACTAACATAGACCTGCTAGATTTGTATTTCCCTGCACTAAGGCACGGGCTTTGAGACAAATGCTCCAGCAATCGGATTGAAGCAAAACATCTAGACAGGCATGCGATGTGCCTAGACATTGCAGCTCAGCAATCCATATCAACTTGTAGCGTGAATGTAGCTGCAACGATGTATGAGCTTGGGGAAACCATAGATCGATGGCAAACGCCATGATCTAGAATCAGACAGGCCTCTCCTTGGTGTGAGCAATCTCCACGCCCCCTGCCCCTATGGCTCCGTCAGGAAGTTGCTCGACATTTGCTTCCGAGGGCGCACTGCCTCCTCCTGGGTCGCCCTGGGGCTCGGATCCCTCAGCTGCATCGCCATCCTAACCCATCATCACATCTCCATTCCCATCCGCGTTCCCATCTTCGCTTACTTGTTCGTCCACGTCACTTCTATCTCCAGACGGTCGACATCAAGCATCAACGTCCTCGTCATTCTCTTGCGCTATGGTCGCATCCTCCTCCTCGTCACGCTCGTTACCAACAGGCGCGTCGTCCATCTCATTGTCTTCCTCCTGCTTAGCAACATCAGCGACCTCGCCGACTGTAGCGGCTCTCTGCGCATTAGCGGTTTGACCCGCCGCGCCAGCTCCACCATCACGGTCACCGCTAGGGTCGCCTGCCGCGACGCCCTCGCGCACCTCGGCAGCCGGCTCAGCGACAACACGGTATGACGACGAGCTTGGGCCCTGTGTCTGTCGATTTTCACTCCGGCTTGCAGGAAGCGCCACGGCCGGAGGCTGGTACGGAGGGTAATACTGCGGATACCAGTCGGGATTCAGCATCACCTTGCGGGCCTCGGTGAGATGAGCCGCAAGTTCGTGCACGAGGTCTAACGAGCGATCTAACGCACGAATATCCACCGCGAGCGGAGAGCTTGACATGTTGAGCACGTCACGATTTACCGCCTGGACGCAGTGTTCCGCGCGGTAGAGAGGATGCAGTTGAGGCGTCGGAAGTTGTTGGTACTGTTGTGTGTGTTGCGCGTGTATTTGGCGTGGAATGACTTGGGGCGATGCTGGACGGGGTATGAGTGGTCGAGCGGAAGGGTTCTGCGCGTGTGCGCGTGGAAAGTCGGCGGACATGCGGTTTGCGAGGCCTTGAGCGCCTTGTAGAGCATGGGCCATGGGGTCGGGTCGAGATTGCCTGGCTTGGGAGTGCCCATTGGGCTGGGTTTGTGCTGGAGCTGGCCATTGCATGGAAGCTAATCTAGGCTGTATATGTACTGGCGACTGCGCGTGGCTGGGAGACAACCCCGAAAATGATGCAGGAAATGGGCGTTGTCGAGGGTCTAGAGTTGGAGGTCCTGCATTGTGGTAGACTTGTCCTGGTGCCAGCGCAGGAGGCCCTATTGAACGAGGAGCTTGTCCGGTGGCTAGGGATGCACCTTGTATAGGCATAGCAAATTGTCTAGATGTCTGAGTTGGGTCATGGGACAAGGGTGGCTGTCCATAGGTCGGAGTTCGCGTTTGTACAGGCTGTGCCGGCCGCACATTGAAATTGTAGTTGGCATGCTGCGGATCGGGAGGCGGAGGTTGATACGGCGGCGGGGAGGGACTGGGTCTATTCCTCTCGTGCGGGTGGACAAGCGGTATAGCAGGCTCAGGTATATTTCCTTCCAAGATCTTCTCGCGACTTTTCCACCAATTCGTGATGGTCGACATAGGGACTTTCCAGTGCTGCGCAGCCTCTTCATACGTCGGGGCTCGAAACCATTTCTTCGTTCCATCGGGCACTGAGAAGAGCCCTGTGTGAGTAGTAGTATTCTGAACATGGAATTGAGTAGTTGATGCGTACTTGTTCTCGGCTCCTTTTCCACAACACCTCCAGTGCCTTCCCGCGGCCTCACAGCCTGTCTTACTGCAACCTGTCCATTCCAAATGAACCTTACAACATCCTCTACACGGTGGTGAATGAGCCACAGGACGACATTTCTTTTCCGCTTCTTCGAGTAAGTAGTCTTGGGACGTAGGAGGGCTTTAGGCTCCACCCACTCCTTCGGCTTGGGTTTGCGACCCTTGGGTTTCTTCGGCCGTGGAGTATAGTCACAGAACCGGCCCCTTCTCGAGCAAAAGCTGCAGCTAGGCTTTGCCTCATTACACTAGGCCGTTCGTTAGCTTCAACAGACTCTTGTGGAGAAGGTTCCAGCAGCTTGGAGGCCTTGATCGGTATGTACCCACTTTCTGACGAAGCCGATGGCACTCTGCGCAGGCGCCCTGGAAGCCGACAACATGTCAGCTCATGCTCTAGCTCATTGCCGCTAAAGAGGCAGAGCGAGGCTTGTCGTCGAAGGTCGCTCACATGGGATTTGTCGTGCGGCCGACGTTTTCTTTTCACAAGAGCGGCTTCTTCCACCGGGACATCGTCGGACACGTTGGGCGCTTCATCTGCATCAGCGTCTGCGTCTTCTGGCTCCTCATTCGCATTGCTCAAATCAGCGAGATCTGACAAATTACTATCCAGATCCTCGGGAGACTCCATTTATTTCTGTCACACTTCGAGTTCGCGCTGATTGTCGTTGCCGTACACCAAAAAAGTCGACAGAAGATGAGACGGCACGTTGAACCCTTTTTCGCGCGTGAGTGCCCGCGCGTCCGGTGAGGTCTCGCAGCTTTTTGGAGTTGGTGGATCGCAGATGAGAATAGCGTATCCGAAAAAGAAATGGCTTCCCGTTCTTCTCGCATCAATTTTTGGCGGACTCGAGGGGACGTCGCCTTGATGTCAAGGCACAGGCGTCGCGTTTTCTCGCGATGCGAGAACGAGTGGGTCCACTTTGCGTTAGTATAGATGAATCTGATTGACCAATTCTTCTTAACGTACTTTGCAGGTCTGCCCCTGTACGGTCTTATGTCCGACGACATCCTCGCTTCGTCGACCAGCGCGTCCGACTGCTCACTTCGATCACTCGTTTTCTTTTTCTTTTTCTTTTTGCTTGATGGTATTTGCGTGCACGCCGCGAAACTACTATTTACGCCTCAACCTCTACCTCAGAAATTGGTCATGAATTTGCGGAATGAAATCTTGTGCCTGCTTGGACACTCGAGCTCGATGTGCATCAACCCGTGGCTCAGCGCATTCAACTCCATGCACACCTGGGCATAATCTGTTAACATGAGAACTGGACAATCAAGGTGGCTCGAGCTCACTCATGGTCAATAACGAAAAATGGACCGGTGAAGTTGTGGTGATCGTCCGTTAGGGGAGCCTCTTCCAGAGGCAAAGTTGCACATGTGCATGATCACGCAGCTCGTGGATTGGGGCCACGTCGGCCCACTCAGTCTCTTTTGAACTTGCATACAAGTGACCATTTCATCTCGTGCCGTGAATCAGGTAGGAAGATGATTCCAAGACAATCAACTTCGCCAGACACCCAAAGACCGACCCGCATGCAAGCACGCACAAACACCCGGTTCTGGCCGCGCCTATGGCCCGCGCCTAGATCCGCCTCTCAGAAATACCGCAAAATGGGGAAATGACCAGCCCGTAGGAATTGTGATTCCAATGAGATGGATGACTTCTGTCACCACCATTAGTCTCTTGTACCCATCCTCGCACACGCAACTTCTCGGTTGGTCTTTTTTTCGTTTTCACCCTTGTCCCATTCTGCTGAGCGCGATTTCGCTCCAAAGTTTCTCATCCCAGCTTGTTCGTGAACTTAGTGTGAAAAGCCTTAGGCTTTATCTGATCCTAAGGCTTTATCTGATCCTAGGCCACCCATATAGGCAGCCAGAGCACGGGTGGCCCAGGCATTGCAATACGTTGTTCGTGTGATACACAGGATATCATAGTCCTGTCGGGAAACTCAAATTTCAAATTTTGAAAAGAAGCCCCGAATCTTTTGGTGTTCGGTTCGAAGAACTTCCACTAGCTGTGGCCAAATCTTCGTCGTTTAGTGGGCGGCTAGTGATGACGATGGAACCCAAAGCTTCAGGAAATATCCAGCAACTTCCTTTCGTGATCGGCCAGGTGCAAGGCAAAGTGTGTAAGGACCGTTCCGAGGAACGCACTCCCGAGTCGACAATGCGAGATCACTCGTACCCAACCAGTATTTGGCCATTGAACCTGCTACTGTAGGTCCAATAGCACGTCACTGGGTCGCCGGAGAGCAGAGTTCGAGAGACTGGTGCTAGCCTCATGATCGTACATGGCAGCCCCCTGACTCTCATCGTCTTCCCACTCATCCTCGTCTGGGCTGACAGGAGTAGCCGTAGTCGGAGACGCGTTCGTTCGGCCGTTACTGTAATCAGCATTGCCGGACACTCTATCGGCAGCAGGAAGAAACTGGTCAGCGGCAAGATCATCGATGTGCGCAGCGTGGCCGAGTTTGCAATATGTCTTGCCACCTCTATATTTGCAGTCCGCCTTCTGGCACACATGGCCATGGGTGCAGCGAGCGTTGCGGCAGTGACCGCGTTTGGGGCATGGGACAGAGCGCGCAAGACCCTCGAGAGCCGGCTTCAAGTCCGCATGGAGATAGTCGTGGTCATAATCGCACTTTGCGTTGTTGCACGAGCCCACTACATGCTTCGCGTTACAGAGGCGGCGCGTCGCAGATCGGCTCTTGAGACGCTGCTCCGCATCGTAGCTAACGGGTTCGATGTAGGCGTCAAGACGATGACCACTCTTATTGGCAGCAACATGGCCGTCTGGAATGTCGGCCTTCCTCGGGAGCTGCTGCGGTTTGATGGGAAGGAGGAAAGCTTGTTGTACTTTACAAGTTGGAGAGCCGAAGCCGTTTTGCTCGGTGCTCTCGGAGCGCCAGCTGTCTCGGGTCATCTTGGATGTGCTGCGCACGGGTAGGTCCGTAGACTGCGAGGGGAAATGCAGGTTCTTGCACGTCGCGCCGTATCTGCACTTTCCTGCCTTATAAAAGTGGCAAATCTCACCTGCCACTGACTGTTTCGCAGCCGATGGCGAAGAGAACGCGGCCGGTGATGTGTACTTAGCATTACCATTGTAAGCAGATAAAGCTTGAGGCGGCTTGGGATAAGGGCCATGCATTGCGGAGCCCAAGGGTCGAAAGACGCCATGCAACTCTTCCACGCGCAGACCAAGCTTGTGGAATTCTTCATGGAAATGTAGGCCTGGAGTACCTATCAGAGTGAAACGGTCGCTCTGACCACGGTATGGAGTCAGCTCCGAAACATAACCACCATCGTGGCATGCGGCGAAGAAGAGATGTTTGCATTGTGCGTTCTCGGCGTAGAGTCGCAGCAGACCGCGAAGCTTGAAGTCGGCATTCTCTTTGTACTCGCCAGCATCGACAAAGTCGGTGAGTGGGTATTGACGGTTGAAATCGGCGATAAAGGGGGCCAGGGAGCGCTTCTCGGCACCAGTTAGTCCCGCCTTGCTAAGAGCTTTGGACAGGCCAGCGACGTTGGCGTAGACACGAATTCTGCAGAAGTTTAGCGACTGCTGTTCTCATCCATCTGCGTGGAATCTAATAGCCACTCACATAATCTCGCAGTGCTCCAAGCCTTTCTCGGCCAGGCTTGACCTGATTCCGTTGTTGAGTCGGGCCGCTGCCTCTGATCCGCCGTCAGCTCTGTTTTTAATGAGCTCGTCGTGCAGGACGTAGCCATCGCCATCGACAAGAAGGAGCACGAATGGATTACGCTCCTGTCCCTTGGCCTGCTTTTTGTATCGCTCGCGCGCATCTCGCTCCTCCTCGTAGTCACTCTTCAGGCGACGGTAATTCTCGATCAGCATCTCATAGTTGGTGAGGATGTCTGGCAAAGTGTCTTTATGGCGGTAGTCGCTCAACTGCTTCGCGGCCTGGTCAATCTCCTTGTCGCCCAACATCTTTGCTGAGGATGTCCTGATGAGTACCATGTGTGTTTCACAAGGGGCTGAGCGGATGTCCGTTTGTATGTGATGTCAGATGTTCAATTTCCCTTCAGAAAGCTCTCGCCACGATGGAGCGATTTCCGAATATTCCACAGTATGGTGCCCAATTGCCGCAGAGAATTCGAAGCTGTGAATAAAAGGTGATGGACCAGCCGAGGTTCAGAAGGTGAGCGCCGCGTGTGAAGATGGCATGAGCTCGGAGACGTGATAAGCTTTGTGCTGTCTTGGATCCTTGCCGTGAGCTTTTCGGGCCCCTGAAGAGAAAACGGAGATGATGATGGGCAGTAGTCAAATCCAATTGAAAGGGATGAACTGCTTTCGTAGGAGCTGCAGCAATCCAGATGAGTGAGAGCAGTTTGAATCCGACTGAAGTCTGGGCTTGGCCTGGAAGTCAAATGGCAGCTTGCAAGTGAAGGTGGGCAGGGGCAAGTGTGATGCCCACTGCCTATAGGCATGTATTAAGCTGTTGACTGTTTGTTGCCTGCTGGCCCAATCTGCCTGCAAAGCAACAAGTTTTGCCTTTGCCTTACAATGAGCAATTGCCAAGCAGCCTACAGAGTGAAGAAGACTGAAAGTAGTTGTTTTGGAAAATGCTTAATAATATGTACATAGTACAGTAGTGGGCTAAAGTCACAGTTTCAGGGCTTTAGGGTGGGGTGCATAGGCAGACCCCTGCTTCGCTAACATTCCAGAGACAGTGAGCCCTAGCTTAGTGCGAACACTATTTTGAGGACCCTGAATCTACTTTTAGAACGACCTGGACAAGACTCTACACATTACTGTGTAGCCCATTACTGTGTACATTGAGTAACAATGTTTAGACTCGAACGTAAGCTTTGCCTGGTACCTTTTGGGACTTTACCGTCTTTGAGTGTGAGTCTCATATTCTTGAAAAGCTGCCAGTCCCAAGGTCAATATAGCATGCCCATAAATGCACAGTGCTAATTCCAGCTACCCCTACAATTACAACAGTCAAAGTCCTGTACAAAAGTACATGAAGTCCACCAGAACCAGGACTGCTTAGTAGACACTTTATGCACCTGATAAGTCTTACAATATTGCACTTTAGATATAACACAATTTCATAGCATGTATTAGTATGTGCAGTTGCTGAATTTGGCTATTTAGGAACCAGAGTGACGTAAATAAGATATTCTGACCGGGTGTGGCGCAGCCCTGGCCTTCAATGAAACATGCAACCCCCAAACAGACCTGCTTACTCCTTTTCCATCGCAACCTGCATCTACAACAACCTCTCTTCGGCTATAAATCACCCAGTGCTTCTCAGGTACTCTTGAACGTCAGTCCCTTAGCAGAAAACACCACAAACTACCCACACAACCATCCACAATGCCCCGCCGCTTCGAAACCGACGGTGACAACTCTCGCCTGCCCGATGGCATGAAAAGAGTCGGCTACGATGCCGACACCCAAATCTACACCTTCCGCGACTCCGACGGTAGCCTCTGGGAAGGCCCTGAGGGCTGCGAGTACGGCCACATGACGCGCGTCGCCGGCGCACCCAAGCTGCCTTCAGTCGAGATCGACGTCGAAGCCAGTGCTGGCGGCGACGCGCCCCCTTCCTACGACGAAAGCGAGGCCGCCGTGCCCTTCCTCGACCACAGCGCGTACACGAGCCGAGAAGACAGGCAGGCGGCCAGTGAAAGATGGGGCGGCGATATCATGGCGAAGCACTGGCGCTCGGAGCTGATGCCTCTTCTGAATTTCTTTATGATTCTGGCCCTGTTCCTGATAGGGTTGTTCTGGTTCTTGGGCTGGATGACGAGCTCGCACGGCCTTTCGACCTGTGGACCCGGGGCTCATGGCCATCAAATTCAGAAGGGTGAATCGTGCTGGAGCATATCGAACATGCACGACATCTCGGTGGACCAATTGCGAAACGCGAATGAGGGCATCGACTGCGGGTTGTTGAGGGTGGGAGGGCTGGTGTGTGTGCCCGCCATGCCAAAAGTCTGATGGCGACGACTGCAAGGGGATAACTACGCCACAGCGTGGAAAAAATCGAGATCTATTGAGCACCAGCATCCCACTTCTTGGTCTCACAGATCTCTGCGAACCGATTTCGCGTACAAACTCGGGACTGGGTTGCACTGTTTCATTCTTGATTATTTGGAGCATTCTTGTATGGCGTTGGATCTGGCGTTGGGCTTGTGCAGGCTCGAGAACCACTTGCGTGTCCTGGGCCCCGATGATGGAAGCGGAATTGCTCGTGTTCTACTTGCGCATACGGATGTATTCGCCGAAGGTCTGACCGGACTGGACTCATACACAATTATTGCAGGTTCGATTACAGATCCGGGCTTGAAGATGCAAGCATTGGAGCATGGTGGCTTTTTCCACAACTCAAGGACATGCATTGCTATCCCTTTAGGCACACTTATTCGGCTGCTTGTGATGTCTTCCGATGAGCGTCGGATCGTTACAGGGGTGCAAATAGCTGAATAATTTGCCTTTTACACTTTGATGTGGCTCAGACAGGGTACAACCGCGGTGTTGATGGCTTCTCTGGTGGACAGCGACGAATGGAGCACACGATGGGACCCCTTCGGGATAGCGGCAACTGAGAGGCTTGTCGATCGGCGCCGTGACTCGTGTAGTGTAACGCAACCTCGTTGAGCATCAAGAGCTCACTGGGACATAGTTATCAATCGCTCCAGGGCTGTCCACGTTGCCAGCGTGCGTCGGGGCGATCACTCACCTCGTACACTTGCGTCGTACACAACGGGCCGCCTCGCAGCACGTTTTACAGCTTCGGAACCCTTGCACAACCCGGGGTATCGCACTGATGTCTTACCCAGAAGTGATATCCGATACGATGGAGCTCTGTTGGATGTAGTCAACGTTTCCGCTAAGAAATCGGTTGATCAGGGAATTGGGGGAGCAACAGCCAGTGTTGGTGATTGAGATCGAGTGTAGCCTTCGATGGAAAGGCTGGCTGCTGTTGTCCAAGGCTACGAATTCATTTCGTCGTAAGCATTCATGTCTGGTTCTTTCTAGTCTGTGGTCTACTTGCTCACTAGGCTTCTCAGCCTGATATGCTCAGGTAACACACACACCGATTCAAGTCGCATACCATCTTCGAGCTCCCGCCGGACTTTTTCGACTTACCATTACTTAGATGCCAACATCCCTTGGACATGGCGTCGCGCTATAAATCAGTCCGGAGTCTTACTGATGTAGTCCAGTCAAAGCGGCTGAAGAAATAGAAGCAGCACCGGCATTCTCCGCGTCGTTGTCTGTGGAACCACACCTTGATTTAGAGATGAAGTCTCATTGCGGGACTCGGCCGAACAAAGTCCTCCTGAAGCCTCGAATCTTTGGCGTTGCAGATCTGGACCTCTACGGCCCGTCAGAACGTAGCACTCATCTTGTTGCTTCTTTTCCTGGGCTGATCCATGCCCAACGTTGGATTTACCCCTGCCCAGCGACTGTCATAAGTGCATTGGGGTGTTGCTTTGAGGTTGACCGATCGGCAATGATCGACCGACATATTGATCGAAGCACCCAATTTATCCTTACCACAATTTATTCAGGGACGCTTTTCCACGCTAGCTGCCTCGCATTCGGTACAAATACTTCTTTCGACCGATGTTGTTCATGGGCTTTCAAGGACGCCCGTGAGTTTACCGCACGCTTTTGTGGCTTTGCTCGAAGGTCGTACCGGCAACCTGTCTAATGTCGGCGCTCACAAGACATTTTTCACGGTCTCGCGATCCTAGATGCCCCATATAGATGAGATCGACCAAACTATCAAAGCGTTGTGATGAGGTCGAACATGGCGTGCAACGAAGACACTCGGACATGCGAAGCACGATCCTACGTTGCTCATGATACGGAGGGCCATGCGTCTGGATCTCCAGAGTTCAAAGAGAGCGCAAAAAGCCGAAGACGCGTGGATATACCGTTTGTTAATGCTCAGCAAAGAGTTGGAGGGGGCTGCGTCTTTGTGCCCTTCCAGGCAGTTAGGCAAGGACGGGCCTGGCCGCCGCCTTACTTCTTCGGTGGCGTGTCGGGCCATGCCCAAAAACGCACGTATGTGAAGATCGAGGGTCACCGGCAAAGCTGGAACTGCTTCGTGCCTTGCATCCCCGCTACGCACAGCAGCCTGTGTGTTCCTCTCCGCTGGCTTGGTGGCAAAGATGTGTGAGAGGCGTCTGGCTACTTGATGGCTGAAGCCACATCGCGTGTTCAGCCTTCCCCAGGTCAAAAACTGCCGCTCTTCGTTGCCAATCCACTCATATTTGAGATGACTTCACGTGCCTCCTTTCGACGAGCTTGTAACACTCCAGGAAAGGTATTCAAGTCTCAATTGTAAAGTCGGGATTCTCGCAATTTACCGCCAATTGAAAGAGAGGATGAATATCAACACCTGGACCAGCTTGGGCCTGGAAGCCTCTGGAAGCCTGGTGTCTCAGTCCTCGTGCACTTCAATGTGTCTTGGAGATCAGATCTTCGGTGCGCAGAACCCACGTTCCTGAAGTCCCGTCCGTCTCCCACATCCGGACCCATTAGACCACGAGGAAGCCACGTGCGGTGCCGCGCCCTCCATCCTTTCTTATTGTTGGACGTGGCTGCCAATAATTCCAGTTAGCACAGTAGCGGATAAGAAAAGAGGCACTCATCGTTACGAACGACCTGGTCAGCTGGCGGCAAGGCGCCCGGTCGTGCTCCTCCTCGTCTTTGCGATGGCTGCCACAGGGTGAGTGGCACGGGATGAGGGGGGGTTTCTGGGGTCGACGTGAGGTTTCCTACCTGCGTAATTGGTGCCTTTACCACTTCACCAATTTCCTGCATGGGATCTGGCTCCCACATAAGGTTGAGCGAGCTCCCTCAATGCTCAGCTGGGTCATGGCTCCGGGGACATCGCCGACCACAACCTTGGTCAAATATCCGTCTCGTCCAAGCGGTGAGTGAAGGTAGCTGAAAGACGACAGTAGTCCCCGACGCACACCATGAATGTAACCGCTGACGATACTTCAGAAGTCACCATCTCGGACCATCACTCACCAACCAGAAGGGGTTGCTGAGGATGCCCTGTTCCCAGCAGTCGCCATAATCGTCCCATCGTCCACAAGTCGCGAGATCAAACATTATATGAACTCTGCTTGTACTCCCACGAATCGATCTTCCACGCCGCTGGCCTTCCATACTTGACAGCTCTATGCAATTGGTACATCAGTCTGCCTTGTCTCGGACCACTACATCGTTTCGACCGAAGGCACTCGACGTTACGAGCAAATCGCCGAGCATCATCACTCGCAACCGAGCTCAAATATCAGCCTCATCACACATCTTCTTACTCCTCTCCTCTGCCACACAGTCCGTCTGGAGGCCGTCAGCCGCAAGCAGCATTTACGCCACCACGAAGAGCCTCGTTCAATATCTCATAGACTACAAGGGGCCGACAAGTTTCCGGTAAAGACTCTATCTGTGCCACAGTGGCTCGCTTTCCAGCCCATATACCCCTGGAACTCGTCATCGTCTGGTCTGGTCGCAACAGGTGCTCGCCAAGCTCAAATCGGCGACCATGTGTACTTACTATTACCTTCACCACCATCACATGTATCCGTGTACTCGAGACATCGAATTCGTGCTACACTATGTTTACTGCCCGGCCGCCACTTTCGACGAAACTTTCCAAATTCAGCTTGTCTGCCAGAATGTTTCTTACCACGTCCAGCCGAGTGGCAACCCAAGCGTCGACTTCCACGACCCATGCGCCAATGGTGGGTGTCTGGCCAGCCCAGACTGCAGTCTTGGCAGGTGTCGGCTTCAAGAGCTCAACGGCTTGTGGAAGTGCTGCCAGTGCAGTTTGGCCGGTAACAGGTTCCCATGTTGCCATCACCCCATGAAGAAGAGCCCAGATACTCTGTGCTACCACCAGTGCTGTGAAGACTGCCAGCCGGATAGTCCGTCTGGGGCTAGTTCGAGGCGATCTGGCCGTGGCAGTACCGACGGTCACAACAGCAATTGACTATTTAGGGGCTTCTGAAGACTAGTCAAAGGTGGCGGTTGTGGAGATGGTGGGTGGGAGAAGGAACGACATTCGAAGGCCTGCAAATTCGGAGCGAAGCCCTTCTTCAAGATCTGCTGACCTGCCATAGTTGACCCACATGGAAATCGTTGGTACCTGGACAGCATACTGGGCTTCGGTGATCGGCGCCAAAGATGTTTTTGGGCTTGCGAAAGTCTTCGGGAAAGACTGATTTGGGTAATCAAAAGCAAGTGTGATCGATATACGAAGAAACTTGCCGAGCCATGCCAGCTGAAGTCCACGCGTCTATGAGACTTCACTGGCAGTTTTCGAGGCTCTGACCCACAGCAAGGAGTGAAGTGGCTTGGACTTGGGAGGTTGTTTTGACAAACTATTCGGTGAGGCTTCGAAGTTTTGAAGGCTAGGCTGGAAAGTCAGCATAGAACGGAGACGGCAAGCCATGTCTGTACGACTTCGACCACACGGAATCGATCCCGTGGCCCTCTTTTCACCCATGAGGCGTCTATCATCCGCGAGGATCTTTCGCTGACCTGCATATCCCTTTGCTGCTATTGTGCGCAGAGATCGTGTCAGACCCGAGTGCTTGGGCCGGACTCGCGTGGCAGACTGGTCCTCATGGAGATGGCGGGCATTCCAAATCACCATGTCCAATGGATGATGGAACCAGCCGCCGGCACAAAACAAAGATTTCAGCTATCTACCTTGGTACTGCCTGTGAGTAGGCTGAAATATGACGGTGACAACCGATTGAGCACGAACAAGCAAGGCTGACCGTCTTGCTGCCCGATGAACAGGCGGCTGCCTCACTTCAACAATTTTATATCGCCATATATAAGGCGCTCCTTCAACGACATTCGGTCACCTTGTTCTTTTGGAAACTTTCAATGTACTTCTAGGCGCACAACAGAAAACTCCTCTGTCTTGTTCCTCGCATCACAGTCAACCGTCAACGTCGGTAGATTCTCGCTTTCCGCAAAGACTGTCACATTCAATCACCTTGCCGGAACCCCAGTCGACTCCGTGTGTACTCTCAGCACCTAGGAAATAGGGTTACACTACAAAAGAGCCATCTCAGTTCCCTTGACGAACGAAAGCTGCCGCCCACGGGCCGTTCCCTGAAACCGGCATACATCATGTGTCACAAAATCACATACAAGCTTCCATGCGAGCATATACGAACGGACGTCGTCTACTGCGCAGACGCTCCATTGCCCGAAAACGGCAACGCCTCCTTACCACGATATTCCGAGCATGAAAGTCGTGGCCAGTCCTCCTCAAGCAAACGAGACAACAGCGGGAAGAAACACCGGGACTCTGGAAGGGAGCACAAAAAGCGCAGCAAGTCACCCACCAAGCGCAAGACCTGCCGTAACATGACTATGCAGTCAATCGCCTACCCCATGCCCCCCAGCTTCGAGGGTGACCCCTCAAGGGCCGCCATGTCGCCACTGCTGCCCAAATGTCCGCTCCCGCAGTGTCCTTTTGAGACACTCAATCGCTGCTGGAACTGCTGCTGGTGCGGAAAGGGGTGGAACGAGCAGGGAAGATGCGGCTGTATCATGATAATCGACGGAAGCCAAGTGCGGTGTGAGCATATCTGTTGCGAAACCTGTACGACAGCAGGACCTATGTGAAAATTGGAAGACTAGGGTTACTATTAAGGCTCCCCACCTGGGCACGAGGACTGGCTCTTCTTTCTTTTTCTTGTGAGGTTCAAGTTGGGAAGCATTCAGCAGATGCTCCAGTAGCAGGCAAGGATTGCTGTATTAGTTTCCAAAACGAGGTTCTTTTCCCTGAGATGGGGAAGCATAATTGCACTGCAGCGTTCCGTCCCGCAAACAATATTTTTAGAATTGAAGGTCCGCCTCTAGGGTAGGTTAGCGTTGGGATCCGGGCGATGATTATTATATGATTTGTCGAGATTATATATCCGCTCATTCCTTGAAGTCGACTATTCCAATTATGTGGCTTCTATGGTGGCTTGCTAATGGCCAATTGTTGGCAAGGTGCAACTCGAGACATCGATATCCCGCCGCAGGTCTCACCACAAGACATGGTTCTGGCAAGAAACATTTTCAGGGCACCGGTTCCCAGCGTGATGGACGCAGCTACTTCTGACCGATAATCATGGTGGCTTGACAAAAGAACAAATGGTGTGAGGATTACGGACCCGACCCAAGACACCGGGACGAAATACATGTCTCACAGCTGCCATTGGCCCCTGGAGTGATCCGTAATGATGATGAAAACGCTCAGAACATCGGGATCTGCAGAGCCCCGCGTGAGCTGCCTGCCTGATCTTGCATATGGGTTTCCAGAAGCAAGAGTATTGCGCGCGTGAACGCTAACATTGCATGGAAGCGAGCCTGACCTCGAAGCCACCGATTTGGGCATGGACAATCTCATGACATTGGTACCGACATCTGCTTTCCGCATGTTCCCAGGGTTGCAGTGCATGGGTATTTTCTTTCGAGCTCTGACATGTCAAATGTCCACATAACGTTGGCTAGGATTTAATTGGTCTGCACCGCCAGCCCAAAGGATCTGCGGCAACCCTCTTCCCATCTCCTGCCTATACATTTCAGGTGGGTAAAAATTGAACTTGCGTCCTTGGTCCCACTAGTCCAAAATGATGGACTGCTGCGCGAGAGAGGGTCGCAGATACTCTTTGACAACAGCTTTTCAGACCCTTGCGCTTTCCGTGGCACGATGACCGAAAGTCCTCTATCAGAATGCCGACGAGGTTCGGCCTACTTCTCGTCTGAACGCTGAAGGTGGAGAGACAATGACCCTATATATTCTATCAAGATCACACATTGATGCACAGGTTTTCCCCAAGGTTTCAAATGACTTAGATGAAGCTGCCAGAGACGTGAATCAGATCTGTAAAACACGAGATCTATGAGGCGCAGATAAGCGAGATGCAGGCAGGGCACATTGGGGGAGTGAGCTGACGGGGAGCCGGATCGCCGGGAATACACTGCATCACGCTCATCTCTTGCATGCGCGCAAGCTGTGTAACCCGAAGGCCATCATAGCTTATGAAAGCTTCCGAGTCACATGTGGTATCGCGCCCGGCGTTGCACGGCGACAAGGAAAGGCCCAACTTCGGTCCCTGACAAAGACACCTAGGCAGTCACACAATGCGAGCTTCCTGAGCATCGAATTGAACGAGACATGCTACACAGGTCTAGATCTCGTAAAGTGCAGCATCTAGATCTTGTGCACCCTGTCCCATCTCCTTTCCTAGACGGAAGCACGATTGGTAGGCACATCTCGACCTGCTGGCACCCGAGACCCAAATCTGGAGAGGATCTTGTGTTGCTTGATCCTGCACCCGGTAGCCGCCTTTTATCTCCCAAGATATCAAAGTGAGGACGGCGGCGTCCGCATCGTGCATGCAGATCACGCCCGATGAGGCTCATCGACGTTCAAGGCGGGTCTCTGGCGGAGACCGTTGGCCATAGGGCCAATGGATGTTTGCGACTTGTTCGAGAACAATCTGGTATGTCTATTACCTACCTTGATGAATCGACGCCTTCATCTAGACTGACTTAGATCTGAGGCTCATGAGATCTCGGGGCGGATAAAGTGCGCAGATTGCCTGGATCAGTAATGGCCTGGGTAGCCACATGAAGCACAGACATGGGGTGGAAATCCAAGGGCTGAGGAAAGTGTTCTTTAAGATTCAACACAACCGAAATTGTATAAGACGCACAACCATCGACGTGCAGTGGATATGTTCCGAGCAGGTCAACATGTCAAAAACTTCCATGTCGGTATAACTGGTCATCTGCAACACCCAAAATTCTGCAGATCTCTTTTCACGAACGGATTAAGTCTTTTAGAATGTGCGTGGGTCACCCAAAAAGGCATCCATGCCAACATACCTCAGTAAATTACAATCACTGCGTTGCAGCTCATTTCGACAGAAACACCCGTATCACAACACCATGTCATAACACAACGTACGCCGCACCGATAGATTCCGAGGCGAAGTGTTCGAACCAACTCTGCTACTTCCAAGAACGCGGTGGCTGCTGGGTCTGCTGCCAATGCAACAATGGGCCGAACATGATGGGATGGTGCACCTTTAACCGGCCGAGGACAGAGATCAACGCTATCACCAATCAACCAGAGCAGGTGACTTTGTGTGATCACTGTTGTTGCTGGACATGTGTTGCATATGGTGAGTTGAGTCCTCTTCATCGAGCCAGGGTAGTCACTTACGCAATAATGACTCCAGCAGGCGGAAATTCGGGAGGCATAAGTCACGGAGGATCCAAGCACAAGAAACATCACAGTACCTCTCGACGAGGAGTTGGATCATCGAGTCAGGGTGGCTCTTCTAACCAGGCCGGATCATCGAGCTATCAGTGGATTGAAATGGATTATGATTCTAAAGGCGGCTCTTCCTCTCACAAGAGGAGAAAGGACAAGGGGAACTAGAGATCGTGTTCAAACAAAACAGGGGGGGGGGATCCTTGTTTTGTCGGTCTCCTAAGTCTTTCTAGGCAGTCTTTTGATTCTGATGTTTATGTATCTATCAACTCATCCAGACATTCAAAGCCCATGCCCGAGTATGGTATGAGAAAACTGCCCAGGTGCATTAAAGCTTGGAATTGAAGAGCTGCTGTGTGTTGTGTTCAACTTCCATAGCATATTCAGAGGCTTTAGATGCTATAGCTTGTTATGCTAGATCTGGAGGAGCAGTACAGCAAGGATTGCTGGCCAAGGTCATACTCATAAGAGACCCACAAGTTTCCTCGGAGGATCTGGGGAGGCCTAGATTTTGATGATAGACAAAGATGGCTAAGGCATACATTAATCCTCACAAAACGAAGGTAAAGTGCCCTTTTGAACTTGCAAAACACACTAGGTACGTGACAGAGTTGCTGCTAATGCAAAGAATCAGCACGCAGCTAAAAGTCCAAGGAAGTAGACTATTGTCTACGTTGATTAGAAGTGGCTGGAACCAGCTGCTTAAAAAACTGCTAGTGTAACCCGAAGGTTGACAGTCAACATCGAAATCAGACAACTACGGACTTGCGAGTGGAACATAAAGACTTTACATCATTTGCCTTCCTCCAGCTCCTGTTCTTGAAGACCGAAGTTCAATCAGGCGGACAGGAGGAAAAGGTCTAGATGCGTGGCACTGACCCGGGACTGTCCAAAGCAGATCGCACAAAAAGGACCGCGCACGGCCAAACAATCTATTTGACTGGACACCACTTGTGATTGTATTTCCCTGCCCGGCTCTCCAGCTCGCTTACGGAAACCAACCCCGAGGTAGACGCCCAAGCCCAGCCGAAGCAGCAAGGACCGCATGAACAATTGGACTAGTGGACCAATCTTGGGCCGACGTTGAA
This sequence comes from Plenodomus libanotidis, assembly GCA_022609195.1. NCBI lineage: Eukaryota > Fungi > Ascomycota > Dothideomycetes > Pleosporales > Leptosphaeriaceae > Plenodomus > Plenodomus libanotidis. The sequence goes on from JAGKQA010000025.1 coordinate 206,360, forward strand.
ACCAGGAAGAAACCGCTCATTCGTGATATACGGTTTACCATGGTACAGTAGCAATTGCAGCTAACTTTCCAAAGTTACTTACCATGTAACTATCGAGCTACTCGAGGAGCTGAGATCAACCAAGCGGATGGCTTACTCCGTGAGGATGCGCGGCTAACGCTACTTAGTGTGTAATGCGACTCGGCAGCTGCTCGGCCGTTCACGGTCAGTGACAGGCTTATCGTGACCAGAATCGTGACCAGGATCCTGGCTATACCTAGGTAGCTCTGATCTTTGCTTGGCGAGTGTGCCTTCGCAGCGCTTACGACCTTTTTCTGCGCACACGCGATCCGGTGGCTGTATCTTGTTGGACGCGTGTATACTCGTTCAAAATATGTTATGGCTAACATGCTTGCTTATTTGGCTTGCTTCGTCCGAGCGCTATTCGAAGAAGGTAAGGAGGAGCGAGGGGGGCCGCCTTTTCGGCCGATTTAGCCACGTGCTGGCGCCACGCGAGGACAGGGATCAAGATCCACGCGAAGTCGTGGGATCTCGCGGGTCGCGCATCCAACGAGTGCCAATCCGTTGTCAGACGTAGCGAAGTGCATTGCGGCTGATGATAGCGGGTTTTTTTTGTTGGTACTAGAGTAAGGCTCACGAGTCAATTCTGCGTGGCCTCCAGGAACCCAAAGTTATGGCGGAGTTGGACGCGGTTGACTTTTTCGAGATGTTTGTGTTTCACATGCGTTGGTGCGGCGTGATATGTGATGAGATGATGATAACAGTGCCTCAGTACGGACCTACGGGATTCATTCCAGACTGGCCCGGACGAGGTAAGGATGCGGCTGCGGGGGATGGCGGTAGGAGAATTAATTCAGCCACATGGTTCGAGTCAGACGTATGGCATTTCAGAACCCACACGCGACCAGATGATACATGGTAGCATTGTCGAGGAGACCATGTCAAGGCGATCAATGCGTTGGTGAAAATTGCCTTTGGACTTATTGACCGCACTCGCCTAGCACCTAGAGTATTGTGCACGGATAAGATGGACATTTCCGTATTTTCGATGCATCCAGCACGGACTTTGGCACTACCTAGACCATAGTTCTGACTCTAATCTATTAGACCTCGGCTTGCAAGAGATGGCATTTTTCGTGAAGGATGCAATTGTTTGACGTAGTTTGCAAGACAGCGCGCAAGATCCTCCAAGCTCGATTGCCCTCGCAGGATGGCAGTCGGCACCTCTTAATGTGCTTTTAGTAAGGAGTAAATATTTTGTGCCGTCGTCCTGCGCCTGTGCTTCCCCTCCCGACCTTGGCCCTGCTTACACCTGCCCATCCCTGCTCACCACGCGTTGCGAAGAGGCTTGTTTGGGTGGGTGGCATCTGCCATGTCCGAGTGCCTGGGAACACTGCTGCCGGCGGAGGTCTCCATATCCGCGCACCGTAAAACAGGCGCGAGAAGCCGCGAGCCCTTGAGCAGCAGATCAGTCCTTTTTGACTTGATTGTGTAAAACTCCTGACCGCCCCAGTGGGCACTGGGCACTGGGCGCTGGCAGAGTGGGGCGCTGGACTGCCTTGTCAAGGCACTCGACCTGCAAACTGCGGGCGCAGGCAGGACAGGGCTGCTGCGGAATGGGAACCCTTGGAATCCTTGGAGGGCACGTTGTTTGGATTTACTGGTACCACAAATGTGACATGTAGGGCGGTCTTACACCGTAGCACCCTTACACCCTGCATCCTACACCCTGACACCTTGGCTCCCTCCAACAGGGGCTCGCCAGTAGCAGTGGCGGGCTGAGTGGCAGCAATGGCAGTCGATCATGCCCGTGCAAGGCCTGTACTTCTGCGGTAGGTCTCCAACGGTGCGGTGCGGTGGTATTGCAGGCAGTTGCAGGTTGCGTCTGGGCCTTGCACTGCATGGGCAGACACATGCACCGCTGACACCCCGCTGTTTCAGTTTCACTCCCTTCTGTCTCTCACTGCTGCGCAACTATCAATCACCAACCATCAACTCGTTCTCTTCACATCCAATTCAACCACCACAATTCTCGCCTGGCTGTCTGGTCCTACTCATCTCAACCAGCTCCAACCTTCGCTCGCCGTCCACGCCTCGACAGTTCCTGCTCAGACCGACTTTTCTTCGTCACCACCGCGCGATCCGGCCGGCTGTTGCTTCACGATACAATCGCTCAGGAGATCTGCCAGCCATCCAGCCTGCCAGCCATCGTCCCCTGTATCCATCTTTTCCTGCCCGACTTCTCAGCCTTGCTCCCACAGCAGTCCCAGCAGTCTCCGCTCACAATTTCCACGAGATTGTCTACCGGTCTTCTACCTAAAGGCCAGCCGTCTCCTGTCAACCGGCCCTAGGAGGACCGCGAGTCCTTCTTGTTTCAACATCATACGCCACTACCAACGCCGAAAACCCCCGGTTTAGTCGACAACCGCCTGCAATCTGCACCATGCCTGCCTCTCTGGAATCCTCACGCCCAATTATGGCTCCGTCGGTACGTCATTTGGTTGTCCACAATCCCGCCGATCGTTGTCTTTATTGCCAGAACTAGCCAGGGCTTGCTTTCGCGGCAAATCATACCTAGTAGCTTCGGGGCGGGCCTGAATAACTAGCTGGTACCGAGCCGCTGCTCTCAAGAAAACACCCCTGGCTCGAGACATATTCATACCAGTTGACCTCCGTTCCCTTCATTGAGCTTTTTCTACCCGTTCTCTCTTTATTGTCTCCTGTCGGGATCACCATCTTTCACAGTCGAAAAGTAAACTTGCTTTGCCACACCAATTCGCTCTGCCTGCACATATCCACTACTCGGTCTGCCTCTCAACCTTGGCGGCAATAATGTCTAACGAATCTCAACCACAACAGACCCGCGGCTCGACTCGTGCCTCCGTCCGATACAGCATGTACTCCACCAACACGATCCAGTCAAACAGCACCAGTGACAGCGCTGTCGCCGAAATTCAGAACATTGGGGAGAGCATCGATCGTCTCAATGACAATGCCAAAAGACTGAGCGAGCAACGTGTTGAATTGAACGAGGAGAAACGTGTCAATTTGCAGAAGCTGGCTCTCGGTGCCAAGTTGGAACGTGCACTGGGTAGGCGCATGAGCAGCCAAGATGCCGTTATGCGCCCGAGGATAAGAGCCAAGTCCTCGCCCAAGGTGCTGACCGAGAAGGACGGAGAGAAGGTTGCTGCTGCGGCATAAATCGCTGGAAAAAAACACAAATGACTTCAATTTATAACAATACAAAACGACAAATACATCAGATCACAGCGACTACGAAAGACCAATTCGAGACGACAAATAGGACGAGCCGAGGCAGCTAGCAGGGTACTCAGATACGGCTGACCTCTCAGAGACGTCCTGCAGAGGGGACTGCGGCAGCGGGTAAATGGAAGCTTGCCAGATGGCATGCTAACACAAGGGCATCGCCTTGTACTTTCACCTTCCAGCATTTGCGCCGGCAGAGGAGAGACCAGAGTAGCACGGAGTATTGCATTGCATTTGGGTTCGGTCTGAGGGACAGGCCGGCAAGGGTATACCATCTGTTAGGGAGCTTGTGTTGAAAGAGGCAAACAGAACCTTTGCCTTGCGTGTGAACTTGCGTTTTCGAATACAACGGGTCGGGAAACGGCTACCATTGAATATTCAGGCTTCTATGGTTGTGTGGCGAGCATTATACTGTGTCTTTAGAATGGAAACATCACAGCGCTGCTATGCTTATCATCAACCGGGAAAAGGGTACCAATATGCGTACCCGACAATTGAGAAAATCATTGATCATTCTGTGCTGCGTCACGAAGCCGCGGCTCTCAGGTATCTTCGGTCTGTGTGAAAGGACCTCGATAAAAAAAATGCCAAGAATAAACGCCCAACTCCTCAAACCCTGACTGTCCCTTTTCATCTCCCACGACCCGACGCAAACTTACTGTCTACCAAACCATCATCTATGGAACTTGCCATCTACGATATCTAGAGTCCAAGCGCACTGGACCATTCCTTAAACCTCCGATTTACCAGCGTTTCACTTGGGTAATCTGCCTTCGACCTCCTTCAACAGCTTGAGCATCTCCGCATCCTCACTTTCAATCTCCAGGCCCTTGCCGACCCACTCGTACGCCTCCTCATACCGGCCCATCTCAAACAGACACCGGCCGCGGCGGTACCACGCCTTGGAATTGCCAACCTTCTTGGCCTCGACGCTACACTCGGCGTCGACGGCGCCCGCGACCCAGTCGCGCAGCTCCATGTGCGCCTGGGCGCGGTTCGCAAACAGAACGGCGGCCTCATCGCGCAACAGGCCGCTCGGCTCCCATGTGGGCCGCGTGAGCGCCATCTTGAGCCCCAGCGTGTAGTAGTTGATGGCCTCGGCGTAGCGCTGCGCCTTGAAGGCCTCGTTGCCGGTCTCTTTGAGTTTGGTGATTTGCGCGGAGCGCTTGGGATTAACGGGGACGGGAGGCGGTGGGGTTGTGGCTGGGGGGTCGAGGGTGAGGAGGGCGCGGGCGAGGGCGTTCTGTTTGTGGGGCAGTGGTGTGGTTAGCTTGGTGGTGTTGCGCGGCGGTGCGGATGCGTTGGGGAGGGGGGCGCAGGGCAGTAGAGGCGGGTTTTGGTGAGGGCAGTGCTTACGAGGGATTCTATTTCGGTCGCGAGGGCGCGTGAGGCGTGCGGCGCGGAGATGGCCTTGGACTTCGGGTCCATGTGGAGGGGGAGGAGGGTGAACGTCTCCTCCATTTCGGCCATGTTGGCGGGTTGGGTGGCTGTGATGCGGCGATGCGATGATGGAGTCGGCGACGCTTCGCTATTTCTCTCGGTAGACTGTTGGGAGTTGGGACGGCAGGGCTGCTCGAAGAAAATTGACTAGGTCGTTCGGCGCAAAGTCGAGTAGAGATGTGGTCGTCGGGCGGCGCAATGAGCGAAAGTGAAGTGGGCCACGGTGTTGAATGCGTGCATTACTTACTATAATTGCTTATTGAAAGGACAGCTATCGGGAAGGCGCCTTCTCGGCGCTGTGGCCCTTGCCAACTGTGCGTGGATAAGGTTTATGCAGTAATGCAGTGATTGACGGATAGCTGCATGCCTTAGGTTTCACATATGCAATTCGTGGACGTCACCCCAGCTTTTGCGATTTCCTCTATTCGCAATCGCAACTAACTTTGTCAGACTTCCTCCTTTGTCTTCCGCTCTGTATCCACAGCTCTCGTGCCATGTGCGTACTCAACCTTCCTGAAGTCATTATGCTCCTTCTCCATCTGTAATGGGCGGTTTTGCGTGATCGGCAAGCCACATCAGCCACATTTCGCAGCTTGTCCTAATGGAGCGGTTCATAAGGGGTTCGAACGGACCTGATTCCCACGTCTTGTGCAACGGTGACTCATTTTTGTGTGAAGAAATTTATCTATCCAGTTCGCAAGCTTCGAGGTAACACTTGGGTGTAATCCAACGTGTGCTCCGAAAATGAAGTACAGAGCAGCAGATGGCATCGCCCCAAGCCATGAAGAGTCTAATAATAGAAACATACACTAGTTGCTAGTCTCCAGCTAAGAGCAGATAGAGTTTACCACACTCTCAAGGATGGGACCCGCCCTGCACAAAGAAGACAGTGGTCCCCTTTTGACATGGCAAATGGAATTTTTTTTGTGGCTGAGAGACAACGTGTCTGCAACTTGCGCATAGATGTGAACTTCAACTCAGCAGACAGTGGTGAAGCACAATGAGAATTGCAACCTCGTTCCAGACCAGGGCTCACAGGAGCAAACCTGATCAGGCATTTATCGATATCTTACCCACGAACACATCGCACTGCAAGGTTCTTGAACTTCCGGAGCCGTCCACCCAGGTTCAACGGTTCCGAAGATGGAAGACTGGATTGACATTTCCGACAGCCAACGACTTGTCAGCTGAACAGACAGGCTTCTTTCTTCTGGCCACAACTTACTCTGACTTTACGCAGCCGGGCCGAAGTTTCAAGCAAAATTCGCACAAATTGCACGGAGACCGGGGCCTCGGAATACGCAGACTCGACACTAATCGCCCCTGCCCTTCACCGCCTAGGCGGCACATGCGAAACGAAGACGACATTGCCAGGTCGGACGTCATGATTCAATGGACCATTTTTCACTCCGTTATATTTCCGTACACGAGATTCCTGATTCCTGACGATCATATTGTCGGAAGAGATTAATGTGGATTTTAAGACGTACTAATGCAATGCAAGCAGCAAACGGTTGGAAAATTTGGTACGGAGGCTTGATCGAGGATGCCGATCACCTAGTAAGTGACATCTCTTAATCTAGGAGCTAGTAGACATGTGAGCCTACTTCACATTCACAGTAATGAAGCAAAACTTGTTCATCGTGTGTAGATCCTGCTCTTCTAAAGCTGTTGTCCGTTGAAAATTGACCATTGCTACTTTCCAGCGAAAATTCGCCACATGGTTGAAAAGCACGGCATGCCCACCCAGCCAATGTGATGCGAAGCAAACCTTATCTCGCATCAAACTTGCACACAGAACCAGCTGTATCTTCCTTCCTATACCATCTCGCGAGGGTGGGCCGAAGCCTCGTTATTAACCAGAACTAAACCATAGCCATGCAGTGTAGATTCCGTGTGCAATTGGGCATAGTGAAGCTCAAGTAGCTCGACGCTAATAAGGCTTCCGCAAGACTGTCACGAGGAGTTCTAACACGCTTACAAAAACATTCAAGAGCGCCCAACAAGCTAGGAGATCCAAAGTTTCCTTGGTTATCTGGGCACAATACACCTGATAGTCGGAAATTAATTTATTGGTTTTGTAGCCAAATAAACTTCGGTTGGTCGGATGGAGACTGATCTTATCTTCATTATGCAGACCTCAAGGCGTCGGAGTTACGGCATACTGTACAATGGACTTAGTTGCGGTTACATCGTTCTCATTCACTTGCGCATGCACATCGCGTTGCATTAGACTATCGAGTGCGGCTTGCATCTAAGAGCCTCGTTGGCTAGGTTAAATTGCCAGTGGGCGACCGAAATTAAGCGATCGAGCGAGCCGTCAATCCACATGCTGTCCAGGTAGGTATCTTCAGCAAGTCTGTGGCGCACGTACGTTGAAATTAGCATAGACTAGACTTGCAGGCTTAAAACTCCGAGGCATGGATTGGATTCAATTCAAACGGAAGTTAGTGATGAACCCAGCAACTGGTCAGGACATACCCGGGTTAGATGTTGAGCTTCCCTGTGATAGGTATACTCCGGTCCTCTCCTCTCCCTGTTGATCTTTGTGTGTGGTATATAAAGTCTTCGATGTCGCTATCGTGTGCCGGTTTCCACACGGGAAGTCCAAGCCCGCCAGCGATTGTTTGAGAGCCACTTGCTCTTCCAGCCTGCCCATAATGTCCTTCGTTTCAAATCTTCTTACTTTTTTCTTCATTCTAGCATGTTTGTTCCCAGATCCAGTGTATCCATTTCCATGGGCCACCGCCATCCCTCGAACCGGCTGGAATGTCACAGCCGACAGCAATCAGGCTGGAAATGCCCCGTCAAACGTGATTGACGGCAACACGACCACATTCTGGCATACGCAGTATTCACCCACTGTTGCAGGCCTTCCCCATTACATTCAGTTTGATATGCAGAAGGGCTACATCGTCAATGGAATTTCCTATACACCTCGCCAGGACGGGAACACCAATGGCAATATTGGGCAGCATACCATAACACTCAGTAACGATGGTGCGAGTTGGACCAGCCCAGTATCCTTTGGAAATTTCCAGAACAACGGCGAGACGAAAGACATATTCTTCTCCAGTGCGACAGCTCGATATGTCCGGCTCACAGCTCAGTCCGAGGCCCAGGGACTGGGTAACCCTTGGTCAAGCATGGCTGAATTCAACGTCTACAGCCCAGACCCGACTTTGGCCGCCTCAGCATTCGCTGCACCACCAACAAGTCAGGGTCAGTGGGGTCCGTCGATCGTCTTACCAGTGGTAGGTGCTGCGGTCGCTCTCCGCCCAGACAATACTGTCGTTTTCTGGTCAGCTTTCCGGCCAGACCTTTTCTCGTCGGGTACTGGCCTCACGCAGACCGCAATTTGGAATCCTAATGGGCAAAATGTATCTCAAGTGACCGTATCTAATACGGGTCATGATATGTTCTGCCCTGGTATTTCTATTGATGCCAATGGCAAGATCGTGGTTACCGGAGGCAATGACAACAAGAAGACCAGTTCCTGGGATCAAACCACTTCAGGTTGGGTGACTAGCCCTCAAAGTACGTCCCGAGGTGCCTCCAATCTCGAATATTCAACATCTTAGTGGTCAAAATATTGTGCCAAACAGCTGACCATTTTCCTGCCCTTCTTCCATTTCCAAATAAGCTAATTCAAAGTACTACAGTGAACATTGGAAGAGGCTACCAGTCGTCTGCCACACTTGCTGACGGTCGAATTTTCACCATTGGAGGCTCCTGGAGTGGCGGCTACGGCGGCAAGAACGGAGAGATCTACGATGGCACCAAGTGGACAAACGTCTCCGGTGCTTCAGTCACGCCCATGTTGACAAAAGATGCTCAAGGGGCGTTCAGAACCGACAACCATGCCTGGCTGTTCCCCTGGACCGGGAATTCAGTATTTCAAGCTGGACCAAGCAGCGCTATGAATTGGTACAATGTCAGCGGCTCGGGATCCTGGAAAGCCGCTGGCACTCGCGGTACAGATCCTGACTCTATGTGTGGCGACGCGGTCATGTTCGACGCCGTGAATGGCTTGATCCTGACGGCTGGTGGATCACAGAGCTATCAAAATTCCAACGCGACGGCAAATGCGCATCTCATCAAGCTCGTAGGTGTTTCGTCTTGGCACCCACGTCCTGGTTTGAAAAATGACCCAGCTGCTAATATGTTCTACAGGGTGCGGTAAATTCCACTCCTAAGGTGACGGCTCTTCCAAGCATGAAGTATCCACGCTCCTTCGCAAATAGCGTCGTGCTTCCCAATGGTCAAGTGCTCGTTGTTGGTGGCCAAGCCTACGCGTTGCCATTTTCTGACAGTACACCTGCGCTTCCCTGCGAGCTCTTCGATCCGGTAACGTCCACATGGTCCATCATGGCTTCCATAGCCGTCCCGCGCACCTATCACTCTATTGCGATTCTGCTTCCAGACGCAACAGTGTTATCAGCAGGTGGGGGTCTTTGTGGATTGAACTCAGTCGGCTGGTATGTAGAATCCCAAGACAGCTTTTCTCTGAAGCAGGACGATTGAGCCCCGTTTGCGGAAATTGCACCTGAGAAATTTTACTGACCTGTATTTTTGAAGCGTTGCGGGACAAGGATGGAATCATTACGATGCACAGGTATATCGGCCTGCTTACCTATTCAACTCTGACGGTTCTGCGGCGGTCAGACCGACCATCTCGATAGCTAGTCCTTTGTCACTCAAGGCTGGGGCCACTTTCACCATTACCGCTAGCACCACGGTCACATTCTCAATGGTTCGGTATGGATCGGCCACTCACACTGTGAATACAGACCAGAGACGGGTGCCATTGACAGCCACGGCGAGTGGACTGAACTACACGATCACTCTGCCAAGTGATCCGGGTGTCTTGGTTGGTGGATACTGGATGTTATTCGCCATAAATGCAGCTGGTGTACCGAGTGTGTCAACTCAGATCAAGGTGCTTTTATTGTAGACAATAAATACCTGAGTAGTGTGAAATTTTTGGAAGCCAGCATCTATGATCCCCTCTCTTGGCCAGCTTTATTGCTATGTGCTGGATTGATGACCTTGTGAAACGCCTTGATCTATACTTCCTGAAGATACTGCAGCTTAGCTCACTTTATTATTTCGAGGCTTACAGCCGCTAATCGGCCTATCTTGTGACAGAAGGGATGTGAGCGAACACAGCAGTGGTGGCCGCAGGCGTCTCTTGTTTCTGAAGACGCTTGAGACGTCGTGGAAAATCTGTACCCAACCTTGGAGTCATCTCCAAACAAAACTCTGGACAACTAGATCAGGAGGAAACAAAATTTCAACGGAATATCGAAATGGGAACGCGCCTAAAGAGAAGTAGTTCTTCGAAATATAGAGTCAAGCACAAACGCCGCCTATCATAGTATGGTGCCTGCTCCACTCAACACTGATGTCTTCCAACAGTGCGGTATCGCCTGGCAGCGCTGTTAGGGATATAGTCCAAATGATAATCACTTTTGGGATAACCACCTTTGAAATAGGTGCCGTCCAGATTTCCGGATCCCTGTCTTCTCGTACCAAGACTTTTGTTGGGGACCGACCTCTACGTATAAACTTCGAGAGACCTAAACAAGTAACTCAACGCGCCCCGCAATCTATTCTATTACTCGCACAATTACAAACTTCTGCATCGTCAATATTTGAGCTACGTACTCTGCTAACAATTTCTAGACGGATGACGACCACACATTCCTAGACCTGGCTGACGTGGGTCAGGCTCCATAGAGAATATGGGAGCCTCAGAAGAACTAGACTTTGGTGTTACGCTTGGATCGGGTGGATCGCTTGTTGAAACTGGAGGAGGAGTAATCGTCGATATGGTTGTTTTGTCTCCACATTTCACATAGGCGGTCCCGCTACTACCGGTATTTGTCTGCATAGTACGGCGATCAGTACCTGAAGTTCACCGCAGTAAAACAGCGAAGATTAGTACAGCTTGCTTGAATTCCGACTGGAAGATCGCCGCATTGACAGTGAGTAAACATGGTGGCCGTAGCCTTAGCATGCGTCAGTGGCGATCTAGCCCTTGTCAGCAATTTGCCAGAACCCGGATTGACAAGTGACTTACGAAGTAACCATGCAAGCAGAGTTGATATAAGTAGAGTGAGACTGCAACGATATCGTTTGCGTGGGAAGAGATTTGAAGGCACAATAGCCTTTCGATAAGCCTTCGATCGTAGAGAAGGGCCCTTTGCCTCCGCAGAAGCACCATGATGATGGTTCATTGTTCTCCCCCATTAGATTGTTATTGCCTTCATTGCAGACGGGGGTGAGTGTTGTTAGCAGAGATTAAGTGCTAGATACCACGGATCTCTCCGAAGCATCGGGAGACCAAGTGATATAATCGTTAGTGTCATCGGATATCGCCAACAACAAGATGGATTGTTGTTACTCCTCCCAGTCGGCATCCGCAGGATATCCAGCATTGAGATAGTCGCCATGGAGTGTTATCGCAGAATCGTATTTAGACGTTGTCGAGGAACCTGTGATCGAGGCCGAGCATGAAGTTATCGTCGAGTAGCCAATTGTAAATGTGGAGGTGGTTCCCTTGCTAACGGCTAGTGAAGTATCGCAGGCACTCTTGATTTCTGTAGAACAAGAACTGGTTGTGCTAGACTTCGATTCTGTGCTTCACTCGGTTTCTGAGGCTCGCGCATCAGATTTCGCAGGAGTAGGTCCATCGGTCTTGCTTGCTGTGGTGTCCATGTCGGTATCCGTATGCTTAGGATCACCGGTCTTGCTGGGGTTTTCGCTGCTAGAATGCTTGATGGGACTTACAGCAGGACCAGGCTGGAAAAGAACTATCAGTGACTTGACCATGTAGATCTAGGTATGAATGGAAAACGGCGAGGGAAGAGGCATGTGAGCTTCTGTCCTTCCTTACCTGAGGGACACCGGCAGGTGGCGCATCTACTCCACCACCTCCAGATAGAGGTTTCCAGCCACAGCATAAACCCCACGAGTTGCTGCTGCCGGGTTTGGATCCACAACAGAGCGGAATGAGGCAGCCACTGCTGGTGTCACAGAGTGAACCTGCGCACATCCAAGCAACAGTAGGCTTGATGGCGCCGGAGCTTGTGAAAGTAGATATGTATGTGACGAGGAAAGTCGTGCCATCTTTGGACACAGGAATGACCGTGATAGGGGTCGCTGTGGAAGAGGAGCCTTTGGCTGACTCCATAAGTTGAGATACCTAGTAGTGGGCCACCCCCCAAAGTGGGCCACCCTTAAATATACACCGCCGTGTCAACCACCCAAATAAGAAAGAGGACAACTCGCTTTATTTTAATCCGATTGACTTCAAATCTTCAACACTTCTTCATTATAACCTTATGAAGCCACATACAGAAGATCAGCTTGCTACAGCACTTGTGGCTATTCAAAATGGCACCTCAATACGACAGGCCTCAAAAGAGTGGGCTATTCCAAAGACCACACTTCAAAACCGAATTTTTGGAAGACTGCCGCGAGAAATAGCCCACCAATCAGAGCAAAGACTTTCGATTTATCAAGAAGACGAACTAGCTAGTTGGGCTCTTTCTCAAGCCAACTTAGGTCTTCCACCGACCCATCAAGAGTTGCGAATCTTTGCGGAAAGAGTCCTCCGGGCTAAAGGGGACTCAACACAACTCGGAAAGCGTTGGGTTACCTCTTTTCTAAAGAGAATTCCAAAGCTAAAGATCCAAAGAAGCTTCTGGATGGATTCAAAGAGAGTCAATGGGGCTACTACTCAAGTAATTAAGTCTTGGTTCTCCTTCCTCGCACTTCCGGAGATCCAGCAGATTAAGCCTTAAAATAGGTGGAATATGGATGAAGCTGGTCTTATTGAAGGCCAAGGTGATAACGGACTAATCCTTGGGAGTACTGAATCTAGTTCAGTTAAAAGAGAAGACTGTAGGTCTCGCCTTTGGACTTCTTTTATTGAGTGCATTTCAGCTATTAGCAACTCTCTTCCTCCACTCGTTATTTTCAAGGGCAAATCAGTACAACAGCAGTGGTTTCCTCTATAACTCGAGTTATATAAGGGCTAGCTATTTACAGCAACTGAAAATGCGTGGACTAATAACGCAACGGCACTTAAATAGCTTTAAAAGGTATTTATTCCAGGGACTTAACCAACAGACTCAACAGAGAGGCGACTACTTATCTTAGATGGTTATGGCAGCTATATTACGACGGAGTTTATGTGGGAATGCTATCAAAACAATATCCTATTATTGTATTTGCCCCCTTATACATCTCACGTCCTTCAACCTCTTGATCTAGGGATCTTTTCATTACTCAAGCGGTCCTATCGAAAGAGACTCAACTAATTACATTAATGGGAAGAGTCAATAACTGCTGGAAAGAGGGATTTCCTCGAGAACTATCGCCTTTCTCGACTAGACGGTCTTTCTACTCAAAATATCAAATCTGGGTGGAAAGCAAGCGGTCTTTGGCCTATGGCACCAAGTAAGCCACTCTTAAGTCCTTTATTATTGGAAAATAATATCAAAAGGACTCAAGAAAGGTCTCACAAGACTCCAGGATAGTTAAAAAGGGCTGAGTTTACATTATTGAAGCTCTCAAATATGCAATCAACAACTTGGTTAACTCCATGGAAGTCTCAAGACCTAAGGGCTCAAATCGACTTATTCCATAAAGATAGTTCAGCCAATCAGACTTCACGAAATCTCTTCAGAAAGATTACAAAGGGCTTTAATAAGGAGGACCTGCTATTATCACAAGCCTTAAAGAGAATTGAGGTACTAGAAGCCAAAGTTGCGACTAGGAGGCCACAAAAGAGAAGGAAGGTTGAGTTGAGTCCAAATTCCAAATTCGCTACTATTAATGATATAATCCAGACTCAACAAGAGGTTTCGGAGGCTGTAGATAGTCTTGTTGAAGAGAGCGAAACTGAAAGTATAGTTGTTGAAGAGGACTGTATTGTAGTTAGTTAATTCAATTAGTTATATGTTGTTGAAATAAAGTGGTTAGAAAAGCGGTTTCTATTCAAGGGTGGCCCACTTCGGGGGGTGGCCCACTACTAGGTATCTCAACTTATCACTAGAACCCCAAGTATTCAGTTTCAAGTGTTCCACAGACGCACAAGAGCACACACATAAATACACACATTACTTAGTATACACAAGGGCAACAAGATGACCTGGAAGATACTCATTCAGATTTATCAGCCTCGACGATTCTCACAGAGCTACTATTGCTCGTAACAAATAACGAAACGCCCGACATGTGCAAGTATTTAAGCGGCACCGAGCGAGAAAGCCGTGAGAATACCTCACCTTGATTATCCGGTACTCTTTAAACAACATGGCCAATTCTTGACAGATGCAGATCATCGTGCTGGGCTGTGTTTTGCAGACTTTTCAACGATCCGATGCAGAATTTGAAATGGACGATGCTGAAGAAGGCTGAGCTAAATGCCTGCCATGTCTCTTGACGAAATTGCGCTGATACTAGGTGCAGGTTGACGAGGTCGGACTTGTCAACAAAGGCAACGTTTTGAAGTTTAATTTCAGGCGAATGGAACAAGTGGAGATCATTTGATGTTTTGGAAGTGAGCCCCCCACAGAGAGTTACGCTCGTGACTTACAGACACAATTCGAGAGATGCGTAGCTCCTCAGCTTCCGAAGTACCTCTGGTCTCACCGCAGCGGCAGAATCTGTGCCCATTACACGAACACCTCGACTATTCAAATACCAGATCCACAGGCCTTGGGATCGTGACACTCAGACATATTCCAAGTATGACGCTCTAAGGAGTGGCTACACTGCGGGTAATGCTCCCAGATGTGAGTGGGAAAAGTGGTCAAGACCTATGGTAGCGACGTCCGTGAGCTTTTTACACAAACGCAAACATCAGAGAGGCTTCACAGAGTAAATTGGAACCCGTAGCGATATGTACTTCGTTCCTGGGCCGCCCCATGCGGTCTATCCCGATGGCTGTGGTGCCTGCGTTGGATGACCTTTCGACATTGGTCTACGCCTCAACACGCCCGCCTCGGTGAGCTTTGGTGCTTGTTTGCAGATGCACAAAGATCTTTTCGAAGACCTCACGGTTATAGCGTATAGTTCCATCTCTACCGAAGACGCAGATGCCCAGATCGTCAAGCGAGGCGTCGTACAGCGAGGACAGCGAACCCAGGGCTGATGCGCGGCGAGTTCGCGCAGATGAAACTGCAGTCTTCATGGGCAATAGAACCACAATAGCTAGGATTCGCGATGCGTGGGATCTCTTCGACGCGGCACGGAAGCTGTTCCTTCATCGGGATATTGGCGCGCGGGCCGGTGGCAACCACGAGCACAGACTCGATTTCGGGCTTTCGACCGAAACACTCCTCGAGGACCAAATCAGAAGCTTCAGAGCGCTGAGATTCACTTGACTGAAGGCGCCACGCTGCCGACGGGTTGACTCACAACGGCCAGCATTCGTTTCTCATAACAATTACCCGACACGACCTCGGGCCATTATATTGTTATTAATTAGTCAATCAAACCCTATACAGACATTGCACCCTAGCAATGCAGAAGTGCACGGCCTGCCACCGACAACACCACCATGTCTCCCCACAACGTGTCCACTCTCAGCTCTAGTGGGTCGTGGTCTGGGATGGGCCGAGTGGCGACAAAAAGGCCGTCCGCAGTGCTGCGCGGGCTGCTGCCACTGACGAGGGCTGTAGAGTCGGCATGGACATTATGAGGACAGTCGAAAGGGTCCACCGGCCGCGGGTCGCGCGTTAGCGAAGCAGTTATGGATAATCAGCCATAATCGAATGATGTCCAAGGTGCGAGGACAAGGGCTTGCCGATCCGTAATACACCATGCGACTGGGCTGGTGGGGTCGTGATTATCAGCTCACCTGGACCAGAGTCGGATTTCAAGAACAAAGCCAAAGTCGGATAACATCCAGTCGATGATTGCTCAGATCGAAAGCAGCCACGCTGTGGCCGGGCGAAGCCGGAAGACTCACCACTTGGCATCGCAGACTCAACGGTCTCCTCAAGGCAACGAGGTTGCGTCTGAACTCGAGATTCGGGAAATTGGCCATTCTTCGACGACTGCGCAGCCTTTGATGACTTCCTCAAGATGGATACGATCAGGCCACTACATCGATACCGAGACTCCAGATCCCCACTACATATGGGATTTCTAAGAGTTACTTGACAAGGCTCAAACTTTTCATGCTTCCACTGCCACTTGAAGTTCTCCGACAAGTGCAAACACTGCACAAGCCAGCCAGCCGTGTCCATACCAGTCCTTGATCTGGGACGCTATTCGACTGTTGACGCACTGGATTTGAAGTCGGCGACCGAGAACAGCCTTTACTGCAAGACGGTATCATTGGATGCTCTGACTGGATAGATTACTCAAGCCCACGCCCCTCATCTGGCGTGGCCGGCATTCCGGCAACTCCTTCACTGGGAGAGGCGACCAAGAGCAAGATATCAGGCCCAAACGACCTCAGGACCGGTTTCGAATCCCATCGTCACATCACAGGCAATAAAGTGTATTTAGCACATCGGTACGTAGATGCAATATAATCCTCCGCAGGTAATCCTATTCGATGCTTTGCCGCCGCCCGACTCGCTCAATCCCCGGCAAAGACTCTGAAAGACTCAGTCTTCTGTCTTATCAACAGCGATCAATAAAGGTGATTGGTAGTAGAGTGTCCAAAGCATGCTATCCTATCAAATGTCTCAACGAAGCTCAATCTAGCGAACGCAGCTCACTGAGCCGGCGCTGATAATCAGGCTAACGCAGCTCGTCAAACCCGCACACTTTCGAGCTGGAATACATTACACATCCCAAAGGCTTTGTCTCTCGATCCCGAATACCATCTAAACATCTACAACTTTGCACTATCTTAAATACCCGACCCTTAGCGAGGGGTTGCGTATATGATTTGGGCTGTTCGACGAACGTTGGGGAGGGAGAGTCCGATATTACGTCAGCAACTCTTCTTATCACCGACTCCGCCAAACTTTCTTCCCCCAGGACCCTCAAAACCTTACACGCCATCCACGCACTTCAGTCAAGCTAGCAGTGGGACTTTTCATGTCCTCACGAAGAACGTCACGACTCCAGAATAATATGACGCTACCGAGGTCTCCGCACTCCTCAGCCCACTTCACCGCCCCCAGCACTGCTCCTCCCTCTTCCCCGTCTCCCCAGCGCCAGCATCATTAACGGGATTTGCGGGTTGGAACTACGTCTTATCCATAATCGTTCGCGCTTTTCATCATGAGATTCTATCGGTGATGCAGATTTTAGGATCGAGGCATCGCCGACGCTGCTGCTGCCTGATCTCGGGGCGGAGCGTAGCTTACCGGCGCAGTTATGAGGCTAGTGAAGTCGTCTCCAGCTACTTGGGCAGGAAGCCATCTTGAAATCAGCCGAATATACCTGCAGTGGCACCGTTCGAATGTGGCCTCGTCAGCCCGTGTATTGCCGTATAAGAATTGGCTGGTGAGGAATTGTCCACACGGCGTGTACGAGAGGAACTCCGAGCCACCATTGACGCCCACGCTGACGGGATCTAGCGGTTCTTGGTAGTTGGCCGCTTGAGCTATCCCAAACCAGTGAGCATCTGAGGCGTAGGAAGCCTAAAGATATCCTCGAACGACCTCAAATTGTGCTGCCTCCTGGAAGCAGTACGACCATAGCTGGAAAATTCTGGCTCAGTTTCCAGCTTGATCAGCTATTTTTATATAGGGCCAACAAAAGACAACTCAACCTCTTCAATGTTGCCCCTGTCTACCCGTCATGTAAGGGCATCCGTCTGGGAACGTAGCAAGTTATTACAGCAACTCAGTTCATATTTTGCCTGATGCAATTCAGACGGGGACTCAGGAACGAAGCTTCGCTAAGTTCTTCTCAGGCACTCAACATACACAACACTCCTCTCTATCTTTATCGGCCGTAATTAATACGTTTCGGATCCAGCTCTGACTTCCGTAGGCCAGTTCAATCCTCATCTCGGCAATCTCAAGCGCTACCTAACCCATTCACGAAAGCTAATGCGGTCAGGCGTTGCCAAAGTTCCCGGCACCTCCATCACGCACGATGAAAATGGACACCTCAAGGCCAATGCCGAGTACTGGGGTGAGATATCCAAGAACCAGAAAAAGAACTGGCGTGAGTCTCAAGTCGTCTACTTTCATGGCACCAGCGTCTTAGCAAGGAATTCGCAACATCTCAAGTACTCCCCATGGGCGAAAACACAATGCGCGAAAGAGAGCGTGAGCGCATGGAATTCCTTGTATTACGGATCTGGGCAAGGACTCACCAAAGATCGATTCGAGGACGATGTTCTCGCTCCGGAGTGCAAGGCCTGGCCACCGGCACGCGACATCTTTTAGCGGAGTAGTTTCACCCCACGGCCGCCCATGGGGTGCCGCAATGCCATAGTGCCATCATCGTCCTTGGACGAGCACACTAAGGACAAGCTACGCGATTTCAGCACCGACTGTGCCTCGAAGCCTGAGTCCACGTTGGACAAACGCCCTCCAACAGACGGCGCCAAGAGACAAATTTGTCGCCCAGCAGTGTCATTGGCCCTGTCGCGCTGCTCTAGCGTAACCCGCAAACAATTTCAGATCCACCATGGACCCATTACAGAGTGGTCTCCCTCCGAAGAAAATCATTCGCCTTGAGGCTATGAGAATGATCTTGCCCTCAAGGCGCATAAATTGCCTAAACAGCAGCAGAGGCTGAGGATGCGAGGGTGACCCTAGAGAACGTGAAGCAAGAAGCTTTCCTTCCTTCGGGCGGAAGCAGCCAGCGAGCAGGCCGCTGCAGAAACGATGCGGACGGAGGCCAGGGCTTTGGAGCTCGCTTCCCAGACTCGGGACAGGCCATCCCCTCTCCCGAGCTTACCAGTACATTCTCCAGTGGACACGGGCTACATCACACCAGGACGAGTCAGTGGACGTGCTGTAGGTATGATGATGAATAAACAATTTTCATATAAGTGCCCGACTATCACGAATGACTACTTCTGAGCCACTCATGTGGCTAGAAGTCCTCGTCAGGAGGGGGGCGTGACGTATGACTAGAGATTGGAGTCGGGGCATCGAGCGGGACGATGGCGTAGACGAGACCAGGGGTTCAACGAGCCAATTATCGTGGAATTGAAGCTGTCGTTTTCACGCTACACGCACGACGGCTCACTAAGATTTCATTTCCTCCACATCGTCGTGAGACCTGAAACTGCTTTGAGACGCAGCTAGTCATTCAAACTGACGCTCGCTCCGGTCTGAGCCCAGACGAGGTCTTTTGACAGCCTAAAGTGGGCCAAGAAAAAGCATCCGGGGACGACTATGCTCGCAGATGATGTGCTTGCCATGGCGAACAGATGAAAAACCAGCGAAGGAACACCAGCATGCCAGACTCATTGAGACATACTACAGTACATTATCTGTCTGCAACATACTAATCAAGTGGCTGTTCGGTTCTCGGATTCAATTGATTCATTTTTGGGGCACGAGGAAGAAGAGAACGATGGCGAAGACGACAGCGAGGACGACAGCGAGGACAAGATCTCTCTACTTCATCCCAGACTGTCAAGTCTTGGACTACGCCGGATGCTTGCACACTTGAATATACTCGTGCGACGCTGCTACCTTCTCGCCTGGTTGCTATAATCCCCCTACCTTTTTTTTTTCTGTATGTGGCGTTGTTTTTATGTGGGAGTTCTTTCTTTTTATTGGTCGGTTTTTGTATTACATACCTATTCCGGGCAACAGACGAGCCGATGTCGCCCCTTAGTTCATGCATTGCACAGCACTTGCACTTTGTTAAGATAATACTATCCTTGATACTTGCGCTACTGCGCCCTCTGTCGTTCGGATCCTGGAGGGAAAGGCTTCTCTCCAGATGCTCAAGCTGTTGTGAGGGACGATATGCCGCAACTCGGGCATAACCTGGCTTAGTCACGTTCGATGTCTCTTACACTGACGATGTCCATCTACTGGCCTTTTCCCTCGAACACGGCTGAAAGTTGGTCGGGTGGTCAAGGACGCCACCTTTCGCTTCGACGCGGCCGTCTTTATATTGTGCGAAAAAAGAGGAGCCCCAAGATACGGTCGCTAAGGACGAATGCAATATCTTTGCGGTTATTGTATGCGACACAGTACCATTTCTCGACAAACAGCGACAATCTTTTGCAAACACTCGACGGGTCCACACTAGATACACTCTCTGAGTTTCTTATTCGGAGAATAAGCACGAGCAGACGACCCTCGATCATGGACAGTCGCATTGTTCGTTTGGCGTAAATTTCACTTACAGTGAATGAGATAACCGCTACTTCCCAGACGACGCCTTGACTTGGGCCCCAATCGAGACTGAGCAACGGGTTGCATCTGTACGATGAGGGCTTCTGTGTTGGCACTACTCATATGAAATGCAACAATAAGCATACCCACTCGGGCACCCGTTCTTAACATTTCCAAGCAACAAAGAGGGAGTCATAAGGTACAGTCAGAGGAGGAGCCCGAGGATGCCATCGCTAAGAACGAGCGCGAGGATGTCAATTCGAATGCGATTGGCGTCGGGAAAGCAGGGTCCAAGGACAATAGAGTTAAAAAGTGCATGCATTTCTGACCATTGCACGGCGGACAGAACGCTGTTGAAGCCAGAAGCAGTTTCACGTCCACCACGTATTACGGTGAGGAACAACCATTACTGCCTAGGCTAGCGCCTCTGGAGCTATCTGGCCAGGCAAAATGACCTGGAAAATCGGCATCTAGCACAAAGCCTCAAGTATATAGGCATTACTAATTCAATCAATTACGACTAGTTCTTGTTCCATAATCTCGCAGCGGCAAATTGCGTGCTCTACTCAGTCGCTGTCTCACGAGATCTGGTTTTGCAGATTCAACAACCCCAAAAACATTCCAAAAGCGGAGAGAGTCAGACTGCTGCAGGAGACGTGTCGAATAACCAGAGGCTGCTGTAAGGAATGCGACATGTTTGTCGAAGGAAGGGCGGGGGAGATCGTCCGGAAAGCCGAGGGGGCGGGTGTGGGGAATTATGCAGTTGTGAGATACAGTCAGCGGTAAATCTCGGTGCGGATATAAAGAGCTTAATAGTTATACAGTGGACAGCCTCGATGTAATGACAGCTTGATTGCTCATCGAAAGTAAGGACCACATATCAGAAATAGCACAAACTGTCATCATGGCCTCGTCTCCAGACAAACTGCCCTCCCCGTTCATCCTCTACTATGGCGCCTATTCCATGTTCTCGACCATTGTACGCACCCTCATCGCTTTCCGCCCCCAAGCCCGCGCAGATGGCCGCCCAGAGATGAGCATCAAGCCGCAGGTCGTGGACATCAGCCCCGGCGTGGCAGAGGAGCTAAGCGAGACCTACCTTACCACCATCAACCCACTCGGCCTCGTACCCGCACTGGCGAACGACGCTCTGTTCCCCAACAAGCCACTGGTGGAGAGCACCAACATCTCGTGGTATATCGCCGAGTGGTATCCGCAGCTCCTGCCGGCGGAGCACGAGAGTATCATCCGCGAGCTGATCGGCGAGATGCACCAAATCAATGCTGGCCTGCTTACGATGGGGACTAATGCGAAGGCGCAAAAGGGATTATTGAGTAAGACACGCGAGCTGCTTGGGCAGGAGGGGATTTCGGAGGCGTACCGCGAGCTCTTGTTGCAGAAGGAGAAACAGTATGTTAGCCTGTTTCACAAAATTCGCATTTTCCAGGTACATGAGCTAACATCTAGCCAAAGACTTGAAGGACGCGTTGAAAGGTCGACCTCGGAGAACCTTGATGAGGCTATCGCTTTGACGACGCATTTCCTTCAAAAATTGCAGGCACTGCGGGAGAAGAATGGAACAGGCAGTGTACCCAACACGTACATTTTTGGCCCTCAGCCGACGGTGCTTGATGCCCACGTGCTGGTCTTCATATGTCGTCTCCGCGATGTGCGCAGGACAGAGCTGATCCCATCGGAGCTGCAGGAGTGGGCCCAACATTTTAGGGAGTCGATGGCTTGGAAGGAGGTGATGGAAGTTGTGCCTGGAGGAACAACTCTTCCCCCCTATGCCTAGATCTGCGAAGTAATTACCTCGTGCGCAGTGAACCTTGGCAGATTGGAAATCGGTTTGGAGAGAAAGTATCGGCCTTCGACATAGCTACCAGAGCTCTCGTTACCTATCAATACTTGATTATCTTAATCGCCGACAAAGCAGCCTCAAAGCTTAGTCAATGTCTATTAGTCTGCTCCAAAATTGGCGTGGCTTATACTCATAGGATCATAAATGGCGAGATTGCATGCCCACTAGTGAACTTCAAAGACCGGAATACGACGCTCAATTGATCGCACTCTGAGTTATATGTTGTCGCCATTAGTGCCGCATGCCGAGGCCGTGGATCTGTGCCTTACCAAGAATCAAGGCTTTACCATCAGCCGCGTCCCGAGTTCGACGTTTCCTGCGTCAGAAAATCCCCAACCACTGTCAAGCTGCTCTCTCGAAGCCCTTCTTCCAGGTGGCACATATGGCCGCTGTTTGGAAAGGCGATCCGGCGAACACGGGGAATCAGCTCAAAGTACGGCACCTGGCCTATGTCATGCGAAGTATCAAACTCTCCATTGTAGACGAGCGTCGGAGCAGTGATCTGGGCGAGACGCGGAATGGAAGTCCAGCCGATCAGCGATCCACTGGCTCGGTGGATAGATGGCCCAACCCTAGATTGACATAAGTCTCGGCTTGCACGGGCAACAGAGCGGGGAGAATAACAAAAGACTCACATGGTTCCGTAACCTGTGTGATGCTCACTCATGTATTTGAATGCTGGCATCATGAGCGGCGGTGTGACTTCGTCCCGACACACAAAAGTCTTGTTGAAGACACCCAGAGCCTCCCTGTAGGCTGGGTCGTCAAAATCCTCATTCTTCTCACAGCTAGGTATCTGTCAGTATGCACACAGCCAGAACGCTATCGATCGTCTGGCTGGCCCGGCGCATGTTGTTGTAGGTCGGTATTGACTGACTCTTCGAGTACTTTGAGCAAATCCGGTCCTGGCTCGCGGCGCCGTATCTGAATGCTCTCCTCGCCGAGGTCGTGGCTAGCAAGACCGCTGGCAAGAACGAGTAGCTGAACAAGCCTTTCGGTCAGTAACCCATATTTCCTGGCTCTAGCAACAGTAACAAGGTGTCGAGACTGGCTGATTTTACTACCCCGTAGGCCTTTCGGACACCTCGCAGCAAAAGCGCCCCCAAACATTCCACCCCAGCTCTGCCCGAGTATGTGGAAGCCACTTTCATCGCGGAGCTGAAGATGGTCTATGAGATTATTCAGCTCTGCGATAAACAAGGACTCCTGCCAAATGTCCTTATCGCCAGCCGTTTCTCGAAGATGAGTTGAAGAGGCGCATCCAATTTGGTCGTAGAACACGACGGGGATCTTATAACGTTGCCATAGATCTGCGAACAAAAGTGAGGTACTCGTGGCCAACACCTGGGCCACCGTGAAGTACTATCACAGCTGCAGTCCCACTGGAGAGATCGCCAAATATCTTGTAGTATGTCGAAGCGGTGATGTTCTTTCCGGGCACTTGGAACGGGACAGTGCCCTCTTTCATTCGCGTCATTGCTTTTTATTGAGGGGGATTTCAAGACGATGCGAATATGAAGGTGCTCCTGGGCTTCGATGATTCTGAGGGGTGAACTGCGAGTCACGGGTCCTATGCGGGATTTATTACGCTTGTGTTGTCGACTTCGTCGAGGCGGAGTGATACAAGCTGCGACTTGTTACGAGACATCAGGGACGACAATCTCAGAAACTCCGTGTCTACATGCCTTGACCCTTCGCGTGGAAGTGGCTGGGAAACTTGCAGCGCCTTCCACAATGTAACCCACGGTCGACTGTGCCGCAGCCCAGTGTAAGCGGCAAGGCTATTTATTCATTATGCTCAGCACTCCGGATTTATCCACGGATTAGCTGGTTTGCCTTTTTCGTGCGCAGGCGTCTTGTTACGCACATGTATGATATTCTAGTAGACCCTATCCACTTCCTCAAGCTATAGGCAGAAGCCTTGACTCAAGTCAGGATACTTTCTTTCCAGATGGGCTCGCGAGCGATACTAAACACGAGAGTGCCGACGTTCGGCAGGCCAACAGCGTGTAAATCATATGCTCCTTTATATACCAAGCCAAGCCTCATCATGCAGAGTACACAGCAGGACTAGCAGACATACCGGGCATATGCCCATACATCAGTCCACCACCTCTATACTCTAACTGCAGCACCCCTTCACCTCACCCCCCTTCCCAATCTCCATACCCCCCATCCCATCCACAACCCCGTTCAATCCCACACTCTTATTGACCTCCTGCCGACTTGGCGGCACATCCAGCGCGGGATTCTTCTCAAAGAAATTCACCGGCCGGAACGTAACCTTCAACATCTCCATCGGCATCACCGGGAAGTCCTCAATCCGCGGGACATGATTAATCCCAAACTGCACCCACACAACCGGATCCCCAGCACCCTCCTCCCCAGCGCCCACCTTATCCTTCCGATTCGCCCAGCTGCGCACCCCCGTCCCGCCGCGCGACTGATTCGTATAGTACCCGCCCGCGAAAAGCTCGTTCTCGGCGTACTTGGTTACATAGATACTGTGGTCCGCGAACTCGGCGCGCCGGTGGTGGTACGACTCCGCGTCAGCGAGGATGGGCTGCATGGGCGGGACGTGGATCTTGTACCCCACGCTCGCGCCGTTGATGGGGTTCTTGACCGCCGTGTTGACGATCTTGTACGTCCTGTTGCTCGCCGTATCAAGATCGTACCCGCCGGACGTCGTCACCGGCGTGCGCACGACCGTATACCCGACGCCGTGCTTGTTCTCCACAGGGTCGCGCGGCATGGCGCGCGCCTCCTCGTACACGACTTGCTGCGACCCGTGCCCGTCGATCATGGGGTCGACGCGCAGCGAGAAGAAATGCTGGTGGTACGCGGCCAACACGCCGGGGTGCACGACGGTGCCGTACGGGTGCGGGGTGGTGCTGAGGTCCAGGTCGACGGGCTGCGTGGAGAGGATGCCCGTCGCGCGCACCTCGTACGTGATGTCGCCGGCGAGCGAGAAGTTCCAGGCGAGGATGTACTCGTAGTTGCTGACGGTGAGGATAGTCTGCAGGACGAGCTCACGGTTACGCACGACGGCGGCGCGCGAGGTGCGGTAGTTTGTGTGCTTCCAGAGCAAGCCGCTGTCCTGCTCGTGGATGCACACGACGTTGGGGTAGGCCTCTGGCGCGCCGTTGGAGTCGGACAGGACCGCGCTGAGGTAGTAGATGCTGCCGAGGCAGTCGCAGCCCAGCGCGAGGTTGTTGGCCATGATGCCCGCGCCGACGTCGCCGAGGTCGAAGGCTTGTTTCTTGTGGAAGGGGTGGCGCGGGTCGGCGTAGGGGATCGCCATGTCGGAGAGCGAGAGGCGGTGGAAGAGGGGGCGGTTGTCGTAGTGCACGTCGTAGAGGACCATGCCCTCGCGCTGGTTGAAGCCGAGCTTGAAGGACCACTTCTGCCAGGCGATGGTCTTGCCGAGCTGCGAGTAGGGCGTGACGGTGAAGGAAGCGCCCTCGGGCTGGGTGACGTGCAGCGGCTTGAGGTCGGTGCGGAGCGTGGGCTGCGCTTCGGGGAGGTACTCGTTGGGCGGAACGGGGCCTTGCCAGGGGCTGAGGGGCTTGATAGTGCTGTCGCGGCCGGTGGGGAGGATGTCGATGCGGAGCACTTTGTGCGAGATGGCGTCGACGACGGGGGAGATGGGGAGGGGGAAGGCATAGTGGCAGCTGTCCGGCTCGGTGGAGTTGGCGGGGTCGCGCATGTAGAGGAAGCATTGCTTGACGCGCTTGTGGTCTGAGAAGACTCCGTCGTGGACACCGTCGGAGCCTGTGGATTAAATATTAAATTGTTAGTGATCATTGTGCATTTGCGAAGGGGAATTGGGGACCCACCATAGATCCAAGGGTCAGACACGACGACAGCACCCTCGGGCAGCTGCAACTTTGCGATCTCGGCCTTGACGCCCTCGTCCTCCATCATGACCTTCTCGATCAGGGTGATCTCCTCGCCATCGCTAGGCGGGTGGATGAACGGCCCGAGGCGAACGTTGCTCTCGACCTTCTGCGTCGTCAAGTTGACGACAGCCTCGTGGAGTTTATCCTAAAACAACATTAGCATTCGATCCTTGTCTTTCGCCTCCCAACATGGCGTAATATACTCACAGTGGCTCGCAGGTAGTACACAACCTGACTCTTCCTGTCGATCGGCTTCGGCGTCTCGCCGGCCTTCTCGGCCGCCGCATACGGCACCAGCTCGGCCTTTGGCGGCTCGAGCAGGGTGAGGATCTTGAATTGGAAGCCGGTGCCCTCGGGCCACTGTGAGCGGATCAGAGCTGAGGTCTGCGAGATCTCATCGCCGGTGAGGGGGCCGAGGGGATGTGAGAGGCCCGGCTTGGAGCCGGTGCCGTTGGTGTCGGTCGCAGTCTTGGTGGCGTCGCAGCTGGCCGGCTCGGCTGCTGCGGCCTTGGTGTCGTCGGCCGTCATGGTCGGTAATGTGTGGGGGTGTGTTTCAAGGCACGATACTATATAGTATTGTCAATCGCGTCCCAACAGTAATATATGGATGATCAATGAGAGGACTGAGGAGGATGTGAGGGCGAAGATTGTGCGATGTGCGATTGTCGTTGAAGTTGCCGAGGACACCGTCTTATATGCCACAAGATTAGGAGTAGTTCCTCTTGTATCGCTAACAGGTAGGTCGATAATTGAACACTTCCGAAAAGGGCAAGAAACCAGAGAAAGTGAGTGGATAGCCCCTCTGTGTCGTGGGAGATAATCGCGTGGACATTCCCAAACAGGACTAAGAAGTCTGCGATCTCGAAGCTGATTGGCCTCGACCGGCCGGCCGCCCGAAAAATTGGGTCTCGACTCTACCGCCGGGACCGGCCCCGGCAAAGCTATGCCGTGCCCGTGATTCAGTCACGACTCCGGGTTATCATCTCGGAGATATACGCTATCTCTGGACAAGTAGGTACAGCCGACGCATGTTTCTGGACTCTCTGTGTGCAGATTGAGACATGCATGGGTGGCTGTAGCACTGACGGGGCCGGTCTTGAATCATGTTTCTGCTCGGAATTTCTACAGTCGATTCCAAGTCCACACGTGCAACAAAGTCGCTCAACTAAACGCAACGCCCCCGTATTATGTTGATCGAACCGCGACCGTGTGTCCAACGGCAATCACCAGCCACCGCGGGTTCGACCACACGTCAAGCACCACCGACCTGGGGTGTAGCCATGACACCAGACAGCTACTTCGCTCCTGCAGCGAGTTCGTCAAGTCGCCGCGTCGACCGGCAGGAACACGATCTTTCAGAGCCAAGGCAGCCTCACAGTCCCTTGGTCACCCACCGACTAGCACTAACCATCCACAACCGCGCATACCACTGATGCGCCGTCTCCATGTACTTGGGCATCGGGCCCAGGATCCCCTCCTTCTTCGCCGCCGAGGTGAAGAACAGGCTCTTGAGCCCCAGCTCGACCTCGTTGCGCGCCTTGTCCACCTCGGCGTACATGACGAACAGGCCATCGCTCTCGCGCGGGCCCTGGTTCTTGGGCGAGTCGCCGCACCGCACGATGATGGACGACGGCGTCTTCTCGACTACTTCAAAGTGGTCGGTGATCTTGGTGCCGGGCTCGTAGGTCGAGGTGGCTAGGGCGTTGGGGGACCAGAGGTTGTCAGAGGAGGTGGCTTCGTATTTGCGGGCGAGGTAGCGTCGTTGGAAAGAGTAGGCTGCAAATGGCGTTGCTTGTCAGTACTCGTTCACACATCAACAGCATTGTAGTCCACTCGGGAACGACAAGTCCTCTAGGCGCACTCACCAAAGCCTCCCCACACGCCCCGGCAAAACTCAAGCGCCAAGTCGCCCTCCTTCTGCAGCAGCTCCGGGCGGATCTTGTCGAGCGGTATGCGCTTGATGACGACGTCCTGGGTGGTGGGGTTCTTGTGGATATTGTAGCGCGCAAAGGTCTTGCTGCCCCAGATCGGGTCGTCGCGGGGAATCGGGCAGATGATGGAGGTTGTGCCGGCGATGTAGCCGACGAGGGCGGTGCCCGTCAACGCCGTGGTGTAGATGGTGCGCTTGATTATCCCCATGGTCACTCTTCTATCACAAGTGGCGCAGGTAGGTGATATAAGCGACGAGACGAAGCAAGTAAGCAAAAAGTCAATTGAAAGCAATTTACCTGGTTTGGTGTTGTGTCTTTGCGGGAGAAGTAGGAGACATCTGGAGCTTGCCCGGAGCTTGCCCGGAGCTTGCCCAGTGTCGCGTGATAGTGCCGGCTCCCCTCGGACCATCATTCTCGTGCCATGCCATGCGTGCTTGTCCCGGCCGAGAATGGCAAGCTACGCAGTGTTCCGAGCTCGTTCCCAGTGAGTGGACCCTGGTAGCGACAGGGCATGGACCCCTGTAGTAGGTGGCTAAACGCGGGGAAGGGACCCGTTCCTGTTCCTGCCTTTGCTGGCGGGCCCCGTCCCCGCGGCATCTTGTGTGCGACTTTGACAATGTCTCAGCTTCCTACTTCCCCACATCAACAAGAACCAGATACTCTGCAACCATTCCTCAGTACCCGAATAACAAGCTGCTTCCAAGCATATCTGAGCGTTTCAAGCCGGGCTGAAGCTCCAGTCACGACTTCCAATCTCATCTGGCAGATCCAGGGCCGAGATTGATGGCCGGCCATCTGGTTCTGCTTGCACAAACAGATCTCTGCGACAGTCTCGCAGCTCGAGTATCGTGAGATCTTCGGCCCACCGCCGACAAGGCCAGTATGGCTTATTCGTGTTGCGACGAGGAACCGACTGCTCGCCGGCACTGGTAGGCTGACTTTGGACCTGTCACGGCGTCGACTCGGCCAGGCCATCAACGTTTCTCGAGCGGGCGTCCATCCAATACTTGATGGGTACATA
Source organism: Plenodomus libanotidis (assembly GCA_022609195.1). Classification (NCBI taxonomy): domain Eukaryota; kingdom Fungi; phylum Ascomycota; class Dothideomycetes; order Pleosporales; family Leptosphaeriaceae; genus Plenodomus; species Plenodomus libanotidis. The sequence continues at coordinate 235,069 of JAGKQA010000025.1, forward strand.
CAGCACAACGATCTGTTTGCGGACACCCTCCGATCCCAGACTGGTTTCCAGTGATGTATCGTAGATACACATAACCCGGCGAGCCTTCACGGGCAGTGTCAGACCGAGCTATATGCCCAGGTTCAGCTGCACAGGTGGAGCGAGAGCATCTCAACACCACGAATTGAGGGACTGTAAGTGGAGCTCCATCTTCGCCAGCTACCGAACTTGTACGCATAGCATCAAGTGATGCTTTGCGATGCCTTTGCTCGACATTGCAGAAACTCGTCCTCTCAGCTAATGACACTGTCGGCAAGGGCCTCCCGGCGCATAACAGTGTTTTATCGTCAGGGGCCCTGCCACGATCGCTTGGGCGCTCCTGACACAGCTGTCGTCTCAACTCAAATGCTCATCTCTTAGCTGTCAAACTTCGGTGACGACCCAAGCGCGTATTTCAACCTCCCAACTAGCACTGCCTCTACTCTCGAGCGAAGCTACATCCTCTCCTTGCCCGCTGACCCTTGTGCGCTTCTCTGCCGATGACCACGCCCCCTTGCTAGAGACCACACCAATCTCAAGATGGGCCTCAACGAGCGTCGGCGGCTCCGTGCAACCATTGTGTTCCTGTTCTATCCCATGGTCTTCGCTCTCGTCATCACCATCCTCGCTAAACAGCTCTTTGCACCCAAATCAATGTCCCCCAGGCCGGTACCTACAAGCCCAGAAAATGATCTCAGTCGACCTCATACCGACGACAACGTCTCCAAAACCCTCGTGGTAGCCTCCACCACCGTCGACGACACCGCCTGGCTCGGCGACATTCCCGCCTCCCTCAACTGGACTCTCGCCCACTACCGCGTCGACGCGCCCCTCACGCCCGCCCTCTCCGTCCCCTCCCAGGCCGGGAACGAAGCTATGGTCTACCTCACCTACATCATCGATCACTACGACACTCTCCCCTCCGTGATTCTCTTTCACCACGCCCACCGCAAAGCCTGGCACCAGAAACTCGACACCCTCGAGGAACTCGCCCGCCTCCGGCCCAGCTACGTCCTGCGCGCCGGCTACGCCTCGCTGCGATGCACCTCAGGCTGCGAGAACATCGTGCCGCTCAAGGGTGGAAAGCCGGGTGACTTCAGCGCGTTTGGCAGGTTGGATCGCAAGACGCAGCTGGTCACACTGCTGGATGCGTTCCTTGAGGAGGAGAAGGGCGAGGTGGTGCCGGCCAAGATTGCGGCGCCGTGTTGTGCACAGTTCGCCGTGAGCGCGGACGCTGTGCGGAGGCGGGAGAAGGATTGGTGGGTCGACCTGAGGGAGTGGGTCAAGAATACGCCGTTGAAGAGTGTCAATAGTGGACGGCTGATGGAGCACTTGTGGCATGTATGGTTTGGGATGGAGGCTGAACTGTGAGTATCATTCCCACACTCCTGACAGCGAGCGGCGTGTGCTGTCAAGGTTTTTTGGTGATCCCCGCTAACGTTGCCGATGGCAGGTGTCCCAGCTCCGAGGCATGTCAGTGCCATGTCTTTGGCATTGGCGACATCTGCGAGCCGTACTTCGAGAAGGAGAAGAGCATGTGAGGCCAGAGGGGCCACGACCATGCGACTTCTTTCGGTACCTGCTGCTGCATCTCCGCCCCTGGGCATCTCGGGACACGGCACATGCTTCAAGGTCAAGTTCCGCACCTAGACCCCCCCCCCTAGGGCATGATTCCATCCACAAGACGAGCTGCTTCGCTGCCGATCCTGGCGAAAGCGAAAGCCCCAACAAAATAGCTTATGCAGAGGCGTCACGACAAAGAACACAATCCATTTACGCATGACATGGGCCGACAGGTTGATGGGCAGATTTCGACCTCTTTCGGCCATGCCTATCAAAACATCCGATGTCTTTGAGGTGCTAGTAGTCAGCGGGAAAACCCAGAACCCAGACAATTTTACCGCCAGCGCGTCACTGGCATGGGGACTACCTTGACCGCCAAGACGGCATCGTTCCGCCATTGCGGAATTGTGGGAGAGGCTATGGGACGACGGGAAGAACCTTGTGCAATCCACCTTCTGTTGCAAAGCAACCCTACAAACCAGTGGCTGCGCGATTTCACTCTGCCTTCGCTCACAAGATCACAGCGGGTAACATGCAATTCATCCGAGTTGTGCTGAGCTGAAATGAATTGATTAATGACTAATATTGACTATCCACCTGTCCATTGTTGCGGATGACCAAGCCGCATCCGGCAGTGCTTCATCTTCTAAGAAGCAGCGTTGCATTTAGGAGTCGTCGGCGCAGAGCCAGCAAAGTACGTCTTGCCGTACACATTGTTACCAGTGTTTGCCGCAACAGCCGAAGGAGGGCTAAGAGGACCGCCTATCCTATCAGCATTAGGATAAAGCGCAGCGTTAGGGCTGAGAGCGCTCGTGGGGCATCCCAAGATAGTGCCGGTAAGGCCAACAGCTCCCAGCTTGCCAAGTGCCCAGGCAGTCTGTGCTTCCGCTGTGGCGGCCGTGCCGGCCAATGCCAGCGGTGTGATGCTGTTGATTCCTTGGACGACATCGCAAAGAATGGTATTGACGTTCAGGTTAGGGGTGCCAACCTGCGCGAAGGGCATGGCGACGGGGTTCTGTAGGCGAATTGATCAGTGTCTCATCTTCGATGCGGCTTGCGAAAATGTGGGAGATCGACCTACCTTGGGATAGATGTTTAGGAAACCATCCAACAAAGTCTGGACAGCTCCGTAGGGAGTCGCCCGACGGTACCATCCCTGAGCGGGCCACCTCTCAGGCACATACTTGAACTCGCCAGTAGTGCTATCGTACTGCGCACCAATAATGCTCGAGATCGACTCATAATTCGCCACGCCGCCTGCGCCATACGTGCCGTTCGAGAAGAAGTTGGGGTAAAACGCATACGCGCCCAAGCTTACAATCGACGGAAACGGGAAGTAGTACAGATAAGGGTTATTCGCTTGCGCAAATTTCGATTGCGCCGCGTAGTGGTTGCCCATGGTCGCAATGCCGAAGTCCTTGGTTGCCTTGGCCAGCTCGACGTTCTGCCTGAACAATCGGGAGGATAGGTGGTGGTTGTCGCCGCAGCCGTTCCAGTAGTCTTCGCGATTGGGTGAGATGTCGGCCTCGACGGTGCTGTGGCGGTTGAGCCCGCCGACGTTGCCGGGACCCGTGCCGAGGTAGAAGGACTCGGTGGCGATGTCGCCGTTGGTGAGCACGGCGAAGACACCAAGGAGGGTCGAGAGGTCGGCGCCCATGTTGAAGCCACGTCTTGGGGGTTGTTAGCGTTGCGCGTGATTGTGGGTGTTCCCAGGGGGGGGGGGCCTTACGAGGTGGCATCAACAACCTGACCGAGATTCACTTTTCCATTACGCGGGAGATAGCCATGGTTCGCGAGCAGATTCAACCCCGGGCACGGGCCCCGCGAGTCGCCGGCGCCAGGCGCCTGGAACTCGTAGCCCGGCTCAGGCCGCTTGTTGTCGGCCGTGACGGCTGACGCAACGGAGCCTAGAAGGCCCGTGACGGTGCTGGTGAGGCCCCCGATGATGCCGCCGAGCCCTCCAGGGATTTGTGGATCTGGTTCCGCGAAGCGTTCTACGAGCTCCTCGCCGCGGGCCTCGTTGCGCTCGGCGTGGAGTTGTTGGAGTTGCTCGAGCATTTCTGCGCGGGAGCTTGCGCCGGTGCCGGCCATTTGGGGGAAGGCTTGGGTTAGGGCGGGCAGAACCGCGAGGGCGAGCGTTGCCTTCATTGTGGGTGATTTGTGTGTGGTGTTGAGTGGAAGGTTGTGTGCAGTATCATGAGGATTGGAAGACCAGTGAAAGCTTCTGCTAGAGAAATAATGTGGTGGTATAAGAGTTTGGCACTGGGAATAAGAGTGAGAGTATCCCACAGGAGGTAACTTTGGATATCAAAGTGCTTTTTCTTGTGCTCAAAGAGGATGGATGTCCTTGGGTACTCTTATACTCGCAAGCAACCACCAACGTCATCCTCAACATATCCCACGATTCTCCTCAGCTGCCCAGAGATTTGTCCATCTTGATGCTCGTGTTAGTCCTCGAGCTACCAAGATGCTAAGGTTCCTAGCCGATATTACAAATTTTCTCAACGTGGCAGAGACAGCATATGCAACTCACTAGCGACAAGGTTTGACCCACCTACTTATTCTAGCTACAGGTAGAGCAACATCACGAGTGCCTAGTTGGGCGGCTGGCTGGCAGGCTGGCTAGCTGGGGCTCTTCAGGAAATAAGGAAATTATCCTTCCCGGGACAGCCACTAAGGCCATTCCGGAACGGCCTTGCGAGGACCAACACACCGACTGCTGATCGCGACTGTGCTCGTCGCCCGTCTTTGTGGCCGCCAAGGCACTGGACTTATTTTCGCCCACAGCACTTCCAGCATATAGAAAAACATCGTTCTTTACATAACGCCAATCATGCACGTTTACGCTGCCGGATTTCGTAGCGATGGATTTCGGATTCACCGTTAATCTTTACCCTGCAAGAGGGCCAGAATAAGGTTCCTTGTTTACGGGCCGGAATGCCCTTTGCCGGAGCCGTAGCTTCGGCAACGAGGCTGTTCAACATCTCGATGCATTGCTGCTTAGAAGACGTGCATGTGCAGTGCCCGGGCAAGTGTTTGGCACGACGTATCTGATTTTCACTCCGCTCATCCAGGCAGTGCTTATTAGTAAACACACCCAGAGATGGCTCGGCAACGATCGTTGCCGAGCCCTACTTAGACGGCTCCACACAATTTAGCTGGCCCCGTAGCTTGCCGGCGCCTCTTCTACGGGTGAGCTATCTAACTACTCGTCGGGCCAGTAGCGAGCCAGCATTTAGTAAGACGTGTGTTCATCTCCCTGCCAGTAAACTACCAGTCGTGACGCAGGGTTTCGTAAACACGTCAGCGGCTTTGGGCGCGCGCACGCTCCGCCGCTGACCTCGTTCCCGGCCCTGGGGTAAAGCTTATATTTCCCGTGTTAATGTCACGCCTGGCCTTGGCTGCTGTCAGGGCAGCCCAAACAAACAGCCCAAGTGCCCTCTGCAGGGTTAGAAGGGAAATGGCTTCGTAACAATGTGGTAGCTTGAGGGCCATCGAGGGGAAAGCGTCGCGCTTGAAAGGCCTTTGAGACATCACGTCTCCACGGATCGTCACGGCGCGAGAGCGTTTTGTCTCGGCAAGAGGCAATGGCAGGTCGGCGAGACAGGCGCCGGAGGCTCCTAGTTGCGTAGTCCGGCAGCCGGAAGATGCGTTTCCATTCGTGATTTCTAGGCTTGTAGTTCTAGGTGTGCTTTGTATAACTTGAGCGCAGATACGAGGGGGATGAAGACAAGGAGTGGAAGGCGGAAGAATACACCCTTTCAACATCTCGTCGCCCAAATCTGGCGAGCAATTGTTACTGGATGCCCCATGCAAGCACGCATTCTTCATCTGCCTGTTGAGCTGATCAGAAGAGAAGCAATCAGATTCAGACGTTCAATTCTCTCCAGGTAGCCTCAGCAATCCAAACATCAAGGCAACGCCACAGCGCTAGGCCCGACAATGTGACAGCATCATCCAAGGAAATTTAAAAATTGCAATCTTTATCAACACAGTCAAGAGAGTCAAGTCAAAATTGCAAAAGATGAGGCACAAGAGATTTGAACTCTTAACCTTGAGGACATTCCAAGCGAATCACTGGAATCTCACACGCTACCGTTGCGCCAGCGCCCCTTGTCGGATGGCAAGCATCCGGTTTCAAAAGTTTATATTCACACATAGCGTGGACCCCGCTGCATGGCGCGATCAGTGTGAAAGTGGAGGTTATCATATTCGCGTCGCTGACTCATGCGCGGAATGCTAGATTTGCTATAAACACAACGATTACTGCAAAGATTATTGCAAAGCTGGGTGTACAATGTTTCCAACGCACTTAATCCAAATCCTCCTTCCCCTGGGCATCCAGCTTTCATCAGGCAACCCGATCCTGACGACACCACATCGACACCGCAGTACTGCTAGCTAGCGCTCGAGAGAGCGTCACCGCACACAGGCCTCGTCCCCTGACGACCCTGTCCCTGCTCTGAACGCATCGAACTTCTCCGCGCAAACGAAAGCGAGCGCCTAAGCCCGCATAGCAGAGCAGACAAACTTGTGCATCTTCCAGTCTTTCCGCTGGCACTCCGCCGAGCAGTACCGGGCCACACGACACTTACCGCACCTCATCAACGACCCGCCATCCTTCTGCTGTTTGAGGCCGCAGACGCCGCAGCCACCTAGTGGCTTCCCGTCGTCGCCGATGGGAGGCATATATACCTCGTCAGCAAACGGCGCCCAAAACACAGGCGAGATCGCCGCGCGAGTGGAGTATTGCTTAGCCATGGCCACCCACTTCGGCACGTCAGGAAGCTCGAAGTCGTCAGGGAACACGTCTTGACCACAGGAGCACAGAAACTGCGCTCCATTGTGCTGGTCTGTCAGGGGAATTTTGCCCTTGGCGCGGTATTCGCACTCCTCTCTGTGAGTCCAGTCTGTCCGGCACCGCTCAACCCATGCCGGCAAGACCTGCTTCCACATGCTCAACTCCTCGTCGTCAACCTTGATTTGGACAAGCCCAAGCGGCAAAAGCCCGCGGACGAACTTGTCGATCTTGGCCATGATACCCTTGTGAAGAGGTAGTACAGCACAGTCGAGTACCACCGTGCGGGTAGCAAGGTCGATGCGGAGCTTGTTTGGGAAGATCAAAATGTGCACACCGCTGTTGCTGGGACTGCTGATGCCGAAGAGGCTGCGCTTGGGACCTTGGAGCCCTGCAAACTCGACCAAGAGCGAGAAGAGACCCTCCTTGAACTCGAATCGGACACGCTCACCAGGCGTGCGTGGAACGCTCCCACTGTCTCTTATAACACGCTCGCGGTTGGACATTTGCATGGAGAAGTGGGCATTTAACCAGAAGAGTTTGCCGAGCAGATCAGCGTGCAAAGCTGGCTGCTTTTGTAGGTTGACGTGGGACATGCTGTATGCCAGTGGCACCTTCTTCTCCCCAGTGAGATACAGAGGGTACACGAATGAAGTGGGAAACTCAGCGCTGTGCGAGGCCGCTGCCACTTGTGCAATGATCTCCACGTATGAGGACTTGCGAGCAATTCGAGTTTTCTGATTCGTTGCAAGGACGGGAACGGGAAAGTACAGGTTCAGCGGCTGCTCCTGTCCCAAAGTCACCCTTGTTCGACAGGGCGTTGGATTGCCCACAACCACCGGCGCGCCGTCTTTCAGAGCCGCCTGATGCTTACTGGACTGGATCTCGATTCGGCCAGTCATGGCTATGATGCGTCCAGTCTGTGTATGTACACCCGCAGTCAACGTCTGTTTCGCAAGCTCGATGGTGTCGTTCGCAGTCGGCATCCGATCAACAGTAAAGCCCGACGACTTCGGGAATTCGTGCAAATGGGGTGCGTGCTTCGTAATGAACACGTTTTCGGTGTTAGTGATCGCCGTCTTGAAGATCATCAAAAGTGGTCCGTAGTCTTTCATAAAGCGGATGAGGACATTGGGCGTGTTATGAAGACCAAAGGACACAGTGGCGTTGTGGTAGTCGCGCACGATGGCCCATGAAGGGGTGTAAAATGTGACCACAAGGGGTGAGCTGCCATGCCATCCTTGCTTGTCCTCGGTAACAGTAACCTCGAAGTTGCTGCTTTGCTGTGTGCCCTGCGTTGATATCGCTCCGAACGAGAACTGACAGGCTGAAAACAGGTTCTCCCAAGAACTACCGCCAGCAACTTTGCAATGGACAGCCGGCGTACCGTAGTCGGCTTTAGTAAATGCTTTGAGGTACTTTCGCGGTACTTTTATCGTGACGCAGACGATGGAAGGAATGTTTGACCAAGCTCGCAAGCCTTGGCCTCCAGCAAGAGCAATTCCCATTCCGGGGATGGAACTGGCGTCCTCGAGGACATCGACGGTATACACATCGAGGAGATCAAGATATGTGAAGAGCTCTTGGAAGTAATGTCCACCCATCGGAGCATTGGGACGATTTACGGCCAGCTCCAGAAGCATACCCATCATCATGTCCCAGTTGCAGATGACCCGAGACTTGACCAGACGCAGAAACGCTGCTAGTCCAGCACGATGATAATGCGGTTGAGGGTCAAGGCCCTTTTCTGGAGTCAACCTGAAAGTCTCCAATCTCTTAGCGTAGTCCTCGTCGACGAACATGCGCACATAGATCTCGTACAGAGCGTTGGCCAGGTCAGGCTCAGCAAAGTGGAGAGGTGACAGACCCAGGTCAGTGGCACCAAGAAGTGTTGGGTATGGTGGACGTTTCCAGGCAATGCGCAGGAACATTTGCCCTGTTGAATCGCCCTGCATAATGTCGTCGACCAAAGCTTCATCTCCATAAGACACACAAGAGGCATTCGTCCAGTATTCGATAGGGAACAAGGCGAGAAGTGTGGACACCGTGGGCGTGTCGCCACACAGCATCGTGTCCAAGACCTCGCTGCGACTCTTGGCTGTCTTCCGAAAAGCCTCTGTGTATAGAGTAGAAGCCAGCTGGTTGCGAAGGAGTGGCGAAACTGCGGTCAATAGATTGAGTGCGCCAACGTGATCACACAAGTTGGAAGTGTCGACGACATCGAATGTGACGGGTGCCGAGCCGGTGGTACTGTAGTCGGCATCCAGCAGAATCAATGGCTGCAGCTGGTATCTCTCGCGATAGAATCCAGCAGTCGGACTGCCAGAAGCACGAGCGTACTGCAAGGTGTGGGCCAAGGCGATGGCATCGCCAATGAAGAAGCGGAGTTTGATGCTGCCTGCGTGTTTTCGGAACGAGGCTGTCCATGACCTGAACTCATCGCGAGCAGTCTCGACCAGTTTTTGCAACAGTGTCGCTCCAGTGGCGGCAGTGTGCTCTCCGCGTCTTGTTAGAGACGGCGGTGGGAGGTAGGCCTCAGCGAGGTGGAAACCCTGCAAGGGATCGGTCCCATAATGAACAGTGGCGGGGTCGTCGACCGTCAAGAACATGGGATTGGGAAGCTTGGCCTTGGCTAATGCAGAAGCATCGAGGTCGACTGTTCCCGTCTTCCAGAAGTGCTTGTGAATTGCGTCCATGTCTCCGAATGACTTCCCGTGAGCTGGGGCAGCTGCTCGGAAGCCTGTGATCACAATTTCGCCTTGGTTTGTCTTCTTGATCTTGTTGGCAATATCGACAACAGTCTTCAGGCGGCTCTCTGTTGTACCAACTTGTGGGCCCTCTCCTTTCTTGCTGTAGAGAGACCACATGGTGCGGGCATCCGCCAACGTCGCAGTATCGCAAAACTTGAGCTGGGACCCGTACTTGCTCTGCTGCCAGGTGGTCATGGTGGCTGATGTCGCGACCAGTTTCGTAGCTTGAGCTCGGAGGGCGTCGTCGGCCGCCTTGTCGAAGCGCATGTGGTAGTAGATCTTCCACATAAGGTCGGCACGCGTGCTTTCAACATCGTCCATGATCATAGTCAGCAATAAGATATTGCGTGCTGGCAGCAAGAGCGAGTTAGCAATGGCACGCATGCATTCGGTCAATATTTAGGACCTACCTATGACGGCTTTCTGCACATCGCAGGTGGTGATGTCGAGTGGACGACCTGGTCTTTAGGTCAGTGACGAATGCAATACGCGGCGCCTGTGCTAGAACGTACTGTCGACATGGGCAGTGAACAAGACATTGCGCAAGTCTCCACAGCCGAGTAGCAGAACAGCAGCTGGATCTTGCGGGGGAAGTGCCTGAGTGAGGGACACAGCCGGTGTGTTGCCGATGGGATAGAAGAAGGTCAAGACATTGACCATCTCCGATGTAAACATGTTGCAAACGGCTGCGCGGTATGCGCGGCGTAGCAAGAGGAAGGTGGTTGGGAGTTTGAGCTTTTGCAAGGGAAAAGAGTCTCGAAAAGAAGAACGACGAAGGTAGGTAGGTAAGTGGTGGTGAGAGAGCAGAATTGAACACCTAATTTGAAGGCATGAGGGCCCCCATTGCAGGTGCCAGGTGTTGCTTTCTCGTTGCCACAGGTACTGAACACAACAAACAACCTTGCGACCTAGGCTCCGAGGCTCATTCTCCAGAAGTTCGAAACCCCCTCCTTGCCGATTGGGAGGTTTTTCTTTGTTTCGCACAAATGCTCGTTGCCTGGAAAGGGTGTCTCTGTAATCAGTGTCCACGGGCACCTGCATGTGGCCCGTTTGTCACCCAGGGTGGCAGAGAGATGCTATCAAGCTAGCTTCACCTTAGATATCTCTGTCATCAAACAGGCGGGCCTTATTGAACTCCACAAAACCCTCATCAGAGGTTCGCCTATTTTTGCAGCTTCAACAATACGAGATGGCGGCTTTTTCAGCTGCCTTTCTCTAACCTTTGGAAATCGAGCACTTCGCCGACGCCGGCAATCTCCCAACCCCAAGAGAGACGTGCAAATTGGCAGAACACAATCTTCACACCTGATTATCTAAACCAAACTGGAGCCACCAAACATTGCCAGATATCAGGCAGTAGAGCGGGAAGAGTTTGAGGATTGGTGAAACACCTGGGCAATGTTGAAGAGCGTCAGTCCACTCGGCGAAACCCATACCCCGCGGAGGGTCCTAATCTCTGGCTTCATGGAATATTTCGTGGAACACTCTTGACCACAGTACTTTTTCGAGGACGACGCCACAATACAGCACGAGGAAGGAGGTGGGTACTTCCGCTGAGCAGTCATATATGCGGTATTATGCAGGAGTAAGCTGTGAGATTTCCACAAACCTCAGAAATGAGAAGAGTCTGGAATCCTGCTAGCTGTATTTCAATCATGTCTGGCAGATCCTGCCTATACGTCCATGAGTATTTGTTGGCCCTCTTCCTTCGGAACCCACGAGCAGCACCGCTCAACTCCTCATTCCTCTCCACAGCTACGAGCTTCACACACACCGTACATGGCAGCAATCGTCACACCTTCCTGAGCATAGTTACGGACTACTGGCCTCGCGAAGGTCTCGTGCTCGCCGATAAGAAGACAAATGATGCAGTAACTCGCGACTTCGACGTCCAACTCAACGCACTGGCACTGACTGTTCCCCCACAGCGATCAGTCACACGTACTTGGAAGATGCGAATTGATACTAATTTTCTTACATTGAGAGCCAAAAGCTCCAGTCGCATCAACACAAGCCTAGTTCCAGTCTCGCATGATCTTTGGCGCACTCCCCGTCATCTTCCTCAACTTTGGCCGGTACAGGCTTGTTGGCCAACGGTGTCAGTCTGAACGCATGCCTCCGGTCTCCAGCTGGATAGTCAAGTGTTTGAGAATGATTTGTGACTCTCTGATCCCAAACGAGAACAGTTCCCGACTCATATCTAACACGACACTGCAAATCCTGGCGCTTGGCAATGTGGTCGTGGAGGAAGTTCAGAATGCAGTCCGATTCTTCGCGGTCAAACCCGACTACGGAGCACAACAGCGGAGTCAGAAGCACAACAGTAATATGTCCAGGAAAGGTCAGCTTACCAATGTACTTGGTGTAGACGGGGTTTACATAAAGTGCTTTCTCTCCCGTCACAGGGTGGACGATCACTACAGGATGCTCGGTCACCAACTCGGCCCGGCGTAGGACGGCGTTCTTGTTCTTCAGCTCTTGCTGGATCCCTTCATTGTTCGCATGGATAGCTGTGAGCCCTTCAAGTCGTTTCCTGAACCTGGGCGACAAGGCCTTGTACGCTGCGACACTCGAGCTCACCAAGGTATCTCCTCCTGCGGCCGCAGGCGACTCCAGCATCGCGATGAATGATGTTCCCGGGGTTTGTGGCTCGGGTGATTGGTCAGTGTGCCACTGGATGGGGCTTCTGCCTTTCCAGGAGCGCCGGACGCGAAGATCCCTAAGTGCGATTCGTCAATAATTAGAGGTATCTGGGCTCAGGGTGGAATTCCCCACTTACTCCTTCGAGTCGTATATAATCATGTGCTCCGGGGGCCCATCAACAGGATGAGGTGCCCATCCATGGACATGCAACGGGCCAAAGTGACCCGCGATCTGCTTCTGTCTCTCAAACCCGATCTGGGCAAAGTCCTGTTGGCGAAACACCACCGCTCCTCTCTTCGCAGCAAATAGAGCAAGTTCGTCAAGTCCTGCCGAGCTGAGTTCGGAAAGCTGCACGCCCTCGATCTCGGTCCCTACGTGCGGTGAAAGATCAACCATTTTGGTCAGGCCTTTGAGTAAATTTGGCAGACTTGGGTCTGCTCGGTGACCTGGGTCGTGGTGGTCGAAAGCGCCTAGGTCTTCTACTTTCTCAAGCGGATCGTAGAATGGCATGTATTCTGGGTACAGTGGACTGCCGTCTGCAATTTTGAGGCGTTGGGATGGTTTTGCTTCCACGTCCTTGTGAGAAACCGTAGAAGTCATGATTTCCGTTGCCGAGGGTGCCATGGTCGCTATTTCCGAGAGTGTTTGTATGGTCCGCGAGTAGAAGTAAGCATCAACAAATTCAAAACAGCTGTACTTCTTATATAGATGGCACTCACAATGCAGCATGAGAGACTTTAAATGTGATGGTAAGTTATAGCTAGATCGGAGAATGCACTCAACGTCCATTCTCATCATCCAGTAGTCTTATAGCCCGGGAAAGGGTTGTGGGTCCACACCACCCTCAGCACTCCCTGCACGTCAGACGTTGTGATATACTTTGCCGGCCATATCAGCCCAATAGAAGCTTCTTGGACGCAATCGAAATCAACAAGAATGGATCAGTCGCAGGCTATCTTCGGGCCCCTCCGGGCTTCCATAGTGTTGGTGCTGAGTGAGCCCACCCGGTTATGTATGGCCATTCTTCTTGATTTCGTCTTACTTGCCTTAATAATACCACGTTGCCCCGCCATCCTGCCTGTCGAATGACATTGCGTTGACAAATTTCCCCAATTCGTATGTTTATGATGGGTATCTAGATACCACAGAGCATCATGGTAGATAAAGCACCACAGGACTTGTGCATGTCCCAAGATAACGACGCCTGGAGTATGTATACAGGAGGCGTTATTAAAATAATCACACGGGTATAATTATCAGTCGTATGCTCGCTACCAACATTGTGAGCCGGGCCTGTTCCAAGTTGACACTGGACCTCGGGAGCACTTAACATTTTGAGGTCCCCTGCCAAATTTTGCATTATTATTCAATTTCAAATCGAGCAGTCCTTCTGTTCCAAGCTAGATTCGACATTTCCGTCTGCCCATATAGCAATTGAGTACTTCACATTACTCTTCCGCAATGGAGATATTGAAGGAAAAGCCGAGATCCGGCAGTCATTCGCTCGCTCCAGAAGGCCATGTGACAGCAACCAATCTGGAATACGAACGGTATCTGGAACTCGATCATCAGTTTCCTGGAGAAAAAAGGAAAAGAATCCTGCGAAAATGTTTGCCTCTAACTCTGCATTCCGTACCTAAGGATCCATGAGGGTTGGCTGATTTTATATTTAGTGGACTTCAGGTTGCTACCGACGCTGAGCTTCTTGTATCTTCTGTGCTCGTTGGACAAGAGTAATGCTGGAAACGCAAAGGTACAGCACTATCGTGCTTCATCTTACCCTTTCAATCGTTACTGAATCTCGCCAGCTATTTGGCTTCCTCGAAGACGTGGGCATGACATCCACCCAATTTAACCTGGCCCTGATGTACTTTTTCTTCACCTACGGCTTATGCGAGCCCATCTCCAACATCGCACTCCGCCGGTTCGGCCCAAAGATATGGTTTCCCTGCATTGTCACCTCCTGGGGCCTCATCACCACGCTCACATGCCTCGTCCAAAATAACGAATCATACATCGCCATCCGCCTCATGCTCGGCGTGACCGAGGCCGGCCTCTATCCCGGGTCATACTTCGTCTTGAGCATGTGGTACACGCCGAATGAGCTGGCGACGCGGATGGCGATTTTCTACGGTGCGAACACCGCCGCCGGGGCTTTTGGCGGCGTGATCGCGTACGGTGTGGGCAACATGGAAGGTATGCATGGGTGGCGAGCTTGGAAGTGGTTGTTTCTTATCGAAGGCTGCATCACTATGGTCGCAGGGCTAGCGTGCCTGTTTCTCCTGCCGCGGTTCCCTCATCAGTACTCCTCTGATGAGCCGCCGAAGACAGCTTGGTTGACCCCGCTCGAGATGGAATACGCACAGCTCCGTGTGAAGTATGCCTCCGGCGCGGAGGCCCCGACGGATACCTTCCGCTGGTCCGATGTTGCGGCGGCCGCGAAAGACAGGAAGACGTACTTTATGATGATGCTGTTCTGGTGGGGTGGCAGTGTGCCCACGTACTCGCTCTCATACACCCTGCCTACCATGGTTGCGAATTTGGGATACTCGGCCATCAAGGCGCAAGCGTTGACAACGCCCCCCTACATCTTCGCCACGGTCGTCTGCGTCTTGGTCGGTTGGCTGAGCGATAAATACCAGGCGCGATACCGGTGTCTCATGGCCTGCTACACACTTGGTCTGATAAGTATCATCATACTCTGGATCACGGTACACTACAATAGCCTCGCGGGTGTGAGCTACTTTGCCATCTTCCTCGCCGCAGCAGGCTACAGCGCCCAAGCACCGATCGTTGGTGCGTGGACCAGCGTCAATGTTCGAAATCCAAGCAAGCGTGCAGCGGCAATTGGTTTACTGATGCTTTTTGGAAGCGTTGGTGGGGGCAGCATAGGCAGTAATATTTACCTGGCCTCCGAGGCCCCGACTTATGCACTGGGATTTGGGTTTTCGGTGGGTGCCACGGTGCTGGGCGCCATGGTCCCTGCTACAATCCACTGGTGGCTGTTGAAACGAGAAAACCATCGGAGGAAGCAGCTGAAGACTCATGAGGTTGAGGCAAAGTACACATCTGCCCAGTTGGCGGATCTGGGTGAGGATAGCCCATTGTTCCGGTTTACTTTGTAGAGGTAGAAGCTAGAGCTGAGATCTGGAGTAATGAATCTTACAAATTCACATTATGGGCCATACATACCCCTCTTTTTGAAATTAGTGCGCTACTGAGGAATACGGCTTCTCTATTTGTTTTGGTCTGCAAGTGCCTCCGAAAGTCTCTGATCCCGTTGATGGTGAGTACGATAATACTTTGTAGCATTAGCGCCCCCAGCACACGCGAGACGATCGCGTTGGCCAAGGACGCCGCTACGGCTGGGGCAGACTTCGTGATGGTCATTCCGCCTGGATACTATGCCGGAGCGTTGAAAGTGGGGAGCGCACTTAGAGAGTACTTTGTGGATGTGGCGGAGGCCAGCCCGGTGCCGGTTGTGATTTACAATTTCCCGGGTGTGGCGGGTGGTATTGATTTGGACAGTGACTTGATTGTGGACTTGGTGAAGAGCACTGGCAACGTTGCTGGTGTCAAACTAACGTGCGTCTGCACATTACTGCCGATCATCGCACATGTTTGCTCTCAACGTGCTGATTTGGCGTTGCAGGTGCGCCTCAATTGGCAAAGTCACCCGCATAAATGCTGTCGTTGGCTCTCCAGAGTTCAAGGCCCAGTATCCGAGACCAAATCCGGAACAAGACTTCCGTATCATCGATGGCTTCATCGACATATTGATGCCGTCCATTTCCAGCGGCGCAGCAGGTGTGAGTTGAGACCCGAAGACTCGGGCTGCCCGGGAGGCTGACCACTACTAATTCCCCTCACAACAGCCGGTATCAGGACTGCCTAACATAGCCCCAGTAAGTAGAGAGTGTTTGACCTTTCAAACTTTCACAGGCACTTTTACTTATCATGTTGTACCCAGAGTGCTTGTGTATGTCTCTGGGAACTAGCTAGCTCTGGAGCTGGTCCCGGGTCAGATGAGTATAAAGAAGCCCAGAGGCTGCAGAATATCGTCGCGCTGGCCGACGGAGTCTTTCAAAGAATAGGAGTAAGTTGAGAAGTTCGACTTCCCTTGTGCATCGCAAGATTTACCAGCAAATTAGATTGCGGGTCTGAAGATGGCAGTGGGCCGAATGTTTGGGTTCGGTACGAATCCACGAAAGCCACTACAGTCAATGAGTGAAAAATCGGGGACTTCATTATTGGATGATCATGCCATCGAGAAGTTCCTAGAAGAAGAGTGCTCGCTGAAAGATCAGTTCGATGTCTAGTAGGCTCGCTATACCAGTTGGACGGCCCTTCTTCATCCTCTTCGGAGTACTGGATCACAGCCTACTTCCAGTGTTGTCTATCTTAGATGATGACATGGACAAAGACCGCGGAACGGGCCTTGAATGGTGTTTTGAGACCTCGTTTTTGGGTGGCATCGAGGCACATGATATGGTATCTGCCGGTACCAAGCTCCACTCCCGCGCCGGCCCGAAAAGACCGTACCCACAAGTCTCCGGGCATGTTGTGCGTGACCGTGTTCGAGATAGACGGAAAAGACTTGGCAAGCCAAGATATAAATCAAAGGCAGATCTCCACATTCCGACTTATCGGCGTCTGTGTCAAGCTTCGTCGCACTAAAGAGGGGAAGATAAGCACAAAGTAGTGCTGGAAAACTACTACTGGCTCATTGAGTGCCAGATTCTCAAGCTGATCCGATAATGAGTCGGCGCGAGAACGGCGAGGGGGTTCCTAGAGCTCGAGAGTTGCGGGCCGCCGTCTCCAAGTGGACAGCGGCGTGTTATCCGCACACAGCCCGGCAATTCACTCAGAAAGCATCTTTGTTGCGTTCAGCGCAGTATCAACTCTTCACCTCATCAACAGAGCATCGCGGTCGCTGTTTCATCACAAAATCCACAGCACAACTCTAATTTCACCACGCAGCCAACACCTCAACACCAGCTTCCACACAGATCTTCCTCTCCCCGCCAAAATGTCAGACCCCAAGCCCATCGCCATGAAGCACCACGCCTCCCTCCCCACAACCTTCCACCCAGCTCTCCTCGCTAACGAAAACGCCTACCTCGAGGATGTCTTCACCTCGCAGGAGACCAGTCCTGACAAGCCGCTCTCCTCAGGCCTCTTCCGCCTCGAGCCCGGCACGCCGCTTGTGTACACATACTCGTACGATGAGATGAAGATCATCCTGGAGGGCGACTTCACGCTGGTCGACGGTGCGGGACAGACGGTGCATGCGACCAAGGGCGACCACTTTTTCTTCCCGAAGGGTGTCACGGTCACTTTTACAAGTGAGAAGGGGGGGCTGGCTTTCTATGTTGGGCAGAGGGCGAAGGGCGGGGCTTAGGAGGTCAAATTACTACGTCTTCGGGATGCGATAGGGGCGCCGCTGGACCACAGGAGGGGCATGATGTTGTGGGGTGGCTGCTGGACTTGTGCCTGTTTTCAAAGTGTGGGGATTCGACCGTTCGGAGCGTCGACCACAGTAAACGTGGAGGACTGGATGACGCGCTGTTGGCGGCAACCGGGACATGCACTGAGACACGGTTGGTCTGGGCAAGGTGCGGTTCTGTAGACAACAGATATCAACACATATCAGTCTATGTGCACACCGGAGTCACGAATGTGCAATCCCCGGCGCATGTGTAAGTTGATCAAGGAGAAGAGGCTTGGAACATAAGCTGCACAGCCCATGCCGAACGCCGATTGGTTCACGAGCTCTATGCGTTCTCTCTGCTTGAACGGCTCCGCGAGCTGAGGAAAAGGTCGCCGTTCATGAGCCTGAGCTTGATAGGCCCCGTCCCGGACAAAATCATTGCACAGTTTCCCGGCCTAGCAGGCTACCAACGCAGTGTCTTGACGCTTGCCATCGTTCAGTATCGAGATCGCGATACTGTTCTGGCCATGGGCCTCTCGAGTGCCACAAAAGCCACTGTCGGCTTCGAGATCGGCCTTGAGGCCACCGTCCGTGTGTCGACGACACCCAAAGGCCGATGACCAGACTCTGCTGGGTCAAGCCGTGGCAGCCAAGAACACTCTCCAGACAGCAAGTCGTCCACGTGGGAAAGGCACGTCCCACAGCGCACGAGGTCCTTACATCGTGTGTAGGTCATGATTGGCGCCTTGAAAGGCACCCAGCGTGGCCCAAGGCCGAAAACCCTCTCCCATCTCGGAGCATACCTGGCGCGGTCTCGTTGCGTGTGGATGCCTGGGGGCTTCGGCAGGACCGAGGCTGCCGCATGGTCTCTCAGGGAGCGGATATGCTGCTGCCTAGTAGCAATCACCTCATGTGCGCAACCATTTCGTTGTTCCAGGGCGAGATTGCACGCGCTGGACATCGCGCTGGCTGGAATCGGCCTGGACGCGCCGGTATCTCGCGTACAGCGGCATGTGGAGCTCGGAGTCGACAACGCATATTGATGGCCGTGACTGAGGCGGTCGAGTCCGTCGTTGGCTAGCGGGCGTGACAACTTCAGCGGCGCGGACTTGGAGACAGAAGGGAAGGAAAAGCATCGTCTTCAGCAGGGTCTATTCCAGTGGGTCTGTTCCGAAGTGCTGCCAGTGTAAGGGTTGATATTAATAGGACCCTGGTATCGACTTCCGTCTTTATCACAATATCGTCACCTTTTCAACGTTCCTTTGCACTGGACTCTTGCAGGGGTCTTTTCTTGCGATGCTTTTCCTTCTCTGCGACTAGTCGTCTTCGTTTTTGAAACTTACACGATGTCTACCAGGCTCAGTGCCAGCTCGCCTTGCCTCATTGCCAATCCGGAGGCAGAGCCCACTCTTGCCTCAAAGGCCGTGATCTCATTCTCATATCAGCCCTGATGGCGTCAGTGGAAAAACATATCTCTTTTACGTATCAGTCTCACTGTCTGATCAACACGCGCGGCTCCCGAGCACTGGATACAGGGCTCGGCGCGAAGAAGACCTCAGAACTTGCACATCCTCCCACACGGTGTCATGCAGCATCACCCGCGGCGCCTCACGATGTTTGCAAGCACGATGTACAGCTCGTCCCACGATATTTATGCCAAGATTTTGCCTCAAGCCCCTACTGAGGACCATGATGCACCTGGACAGCAACTCCTCGCTGGCATCGCCATCGGCTTCCTTTCTCGTTTCCGCTTGCGTACCAGGCTGCGAGGGTCGTCGAGCCAGCGCTTTGAAAACGGGCCGATGTGACCTGGGAAAGTGCTGCTCCGCGTGATCGATAGAGATGTGTTAGCTTGGGATCTGGATGTACCCGTGGGAAGCGTCATCATGATATGCATCGTTCGGTATAGCCGATGGGTGATTCGGCGAACGGCCGGTGGAAGTCCGCCGCCGCAAGCGAGTCGTCCCTCTGAGCGAAGCATTATTGCACGTTGACACCGCTCGGTAGCACTCAGCGGTAATTCCGGCATCCATCGACCAGCTTGTCCGCAGGCGTCTGGAAGTTTGGCACGCATGGTCGCAAACGGTGTGTGCAGAAGTGAAGGATCTGCGCGGCGCGGCGCAGATGGTGCAGCTTGTGGCTGACGATTGATCTATCTAGTGACAATGGACACAAGAGCGGAGCAAGCTCGAGGCCGCGTCGCGTATTTGCCTTATTGAATATCTCCTAGGCTATGTATAATGGAGTGTGCCGTGCCATATCGGATATTGGGCCCGACAACCTTCACGAATTCCCGTCCTCATGGGCCTAAGCCCGATATCGCCGCTCTGGGAAATTCAGCTGACGACCTAGCCGCACAGAAAGTGCAACGCGATCCCCGATCTGCGGTTCGCACATCGGCTGGAGACTCTTCCCTGAGGATGGCCTCGCCGTCTTGGAGCGTTGGCCGTGGCCAGGATAGCCCCACGCTACTTGCGTCCGCTCTTCCAGTATCTTCCTTTTGGATACTTGAGCGCGAGGTACTTGGCTCGATCCACCAGTCGAGCCTTACCCTCATCATCATCCTCCTCCTCCTCAGCGCCGGCCTCCTTGAATGCGCCGAGTGATTTAGCAGCAGCCTTCTCGATCATCTCCTTGTAAGGAGACTCCTTTTTAATCCTCCAGAAGCGAGCCTCGCAGGCGTGCTGCTCGCGCTTCAGCATCTAACAATAACCTCATTAGCTCGTGGTACTGGTTACTCCGAAATACTGACAAGTACACATACAATGGCAATCTCTCGAAACACGGTGCCCTTGATTCGCTCCTCGACCATCCTCAGCGAATCCTCCTTGTTCCACATGTGTTTGTGCATCTTATTGTTCTCGTAGAAGACGCCCTGTGGGCCTCTGCGGGCGGCGGTCGCAGGAGCTGCGACGCGCTCAGGACTGGGCTCGGGAACGCCTTCGGCAACGCGCTCGGCAACACACTGGCGACGTTGTTGCCATGGGGCAATCATGTGGAGAGGAGGCGAGCCAGGTGGTGTTGGCGAGCCCAAGTCGCGCGGAGGGACGTGGAATGGGTTGGGCGTACCCACGGGCGGGTCGTGACGGAACAATAGGGGCCACTGGAGGCGTAGGTAGCCTTGTGAGGCCGCGGACTTGTCGGGGTCGATGGCACCGGAGCGCACGAGGCGTTTCCAATCGATGTCGTTGATACCCTCCAGCTCGACGCAGGGGTTGCGGAGCTTGCGGGTGTTACTGAGGAGAGGAATGTCGTGGTTAGTTTTTGGGCTGTTTTTTGGCTAGCGCTTCTCGTGCAACGGCTTGCGCAGGGCGGAGGAGGATGACATACTGGTCGGCCATCTTGAGGACCTGATGCTCGAAGCATTCGCGCTCTGACGGAGCTGGTTCTGAGAGGGTGCCCAATTGCAGGAGGAGTGGTGGCTTAAGCAAACAGAGTGGTGGGGTTTTGCTCTTGGTCAGGCTGGCATAGTGGGGTTCAAGGTCTGCAACATTGTGAGCTGGATGCAGGCTTCTTTTCGAGTCGAGTCTGCCCCTTCTGACAAAGTAAGGTGAGTCTGTGCTGAGTCTGCATCGTGTGAAGCTTTCTGTGATGCTCAACCAAATACTGCTGTCTATATCCACAAGTCTACTTGGCTACACTCTTAAGTGAATGCTGTGAATGAATGTAGCTTCTATATGGTGAAGCATGATCACTTCCTAGTGAGTCTTCCTTCGATTGCATTGAAGCCTTTGCACTCTCGAACAGTATGTACGTTCTCAGCTGCTTTGTGGTGACTGGGAATGTGTATGGCCTCCAGGGAAACTGGAATACGCACTCAAACCTACCTCCCATCACCACGAGAACATATAACAAGGCCAGATATACACAAAACCCATCTATCCTCTAATTCTAAGATCTAACATGGACAGTATAAGTCATCGAGCTACTCCAGTGAGAATACATTGTGGTCAAATAGAGTCTGTCTGGACTTCACTGCATATGCAGTAAAGTGCCATCAATTTGAATATCTAATTATGTGTCACTTGGTCAGGTTTTGCAAGCGTCTGAACTGTCACTGGTCCTGTTCGTAGGTAGTGCTACTGCGTATGTGATGACTGGATGAATAGTGTTTTATGCATTCTAGGCCATCATTCAGCATGAGCTCATGTGCGCAGATATGACATACAGGTCCTGCAGAGCCGCTGACTAAGGAGAACCAGCTGGAATGGTCTGTGTAGAAAATGTGGGTAAAAGCGGTAGATTGAAAGGTTCAAGCTACAGGCCCGTCAAGGGGGGGGGGACCCACTGTTTATAGCTAGTTCAAATCCTCTTATTAAACACGTAGCTAGTGTTGGATCTGGTTATTAGCTGGTTAGCTGACCTAAAGAGGTCAAAGCTCACAGTGATGACCAGTACGTATTTCCACAGTCTGCGCTGCAGGTACTGAGCACGTTTTCATATTATAATTTTCCCTGGCCTCTGCCGGTAGGCACTCTTGGGAGCCTTGAAGCTGGCGAAGCTATTTCCTCCCTCCTCCAAGGTTCCCGCCTCAACAAATTGCCACGTTTGAGTTTGTAATAATATAGATGAGAAATCTAGGGCACTAGTGCAGCATTGTGCATGGCTCCGGATTCTGCTGGTGAGACCACTTGAGCTTTTGACATGCGATTGGGCAACTTTAGAATCGGTCCTGAAAGATCTGACGCTTCTCAGTTGTATGATAAAGTTTCAAAGACAGGAAGTCATGCTCGTAGATCAGTATATCATATACGAATTGAAAGCACACCACACATGCCCATTTCATGAGACAAAATGCAGCTCTCAAGTTAACTACTTGGAGCAAAGGACGTCCCAGTGCCCCCACATCGTTGACATGTTTTCCAGGATGCAAGTGAGGACAACAAAAGTAGCAAACTGAAGCGTACTGCGTATAATGCGATAGGTCGAGACCACGCCCCACAAAGTATCATGTTCCAGATTAGATTGGCCTGAGTCGATTGCAAAGAGGCTTCGTGAGGGCGCAAGATCAGCCTATCGGGATTCCCTAGTCGTACAAGCGCTCGTTGGAGAGGACGTGTAGGTCTCAGATATTATCACCACTTCGCCGTTTCTTGGATCGTGGTAACCCGATTTGTGTTCGTGGGCGTTTGCAAATGTTTCGGCCACTCGGCGACTTAGTTATGTGCATGTGGGGCCGTTGGCCGCTACGTCTGGAATGCTCCGATTGTGTTCTAGCGCTACCAAGTATTAGGATGGTGCATTGGTAATGAATCCTGGGGATTCATATTGATTGCAGTGAACCCCTGACCAGGTACTGTGCTCGGGATTATACCCTAGCTCTGATATTTGCCTCGGTAAGAGTTATTGAATGTCCCGAATGTATGCCAGTCTTGACAGGACACGGACCTGTAGACTTGGATACGGACTAGTTTCCAGAAGCCTAAGCCCTATCTATGGCAGATCCCTTAACAATCCTTGTCACGCACCGAGAAAACGGTCGAGACTGCTACGCACGGTCTATGCATGTTCCAGGAGCTCGATTAGCACGCCAGGCTATGTCAGCCCAAGGAAACACCGCCTTAGATGCAGATCATAAGGTTGTTTCCAGCTCTCAACGGTCTATGCCGAGCAATCCTTAGCTTGTTTGCAGGTATGTTCCCAGGACTGACCTGACCAACCTCCTTTCGGTGCCTGCTAAGCAGGATTTTGACTGGCGAGAGACAGCTGCAATTGTCGCTTGACCTTTACACCCTGGCGCAATTTATATACCGCGCCACGGATGAAGTTGATTAAAATTGCCACGCCACTGTATCAACACGGTTCGCAAAGAATGTGAGTCTCGGGGGAGTTGTCGACTTCAGGAATATCGACGAGCCAGTCGCATCACTTGAATGCTCAACACTCTTTCCCAAAATGCACATGGTGACAACAATGAGGGTATGGCTCTCAGAACTGGCAATAATTTTGGAATTCCACTCGGATATAAAGGATGTGGGTTGCCATTGTTGATGGAGTATACATCGTGTAGACGGGTATCTCACAAGCACATCGACTGCGTTCACTCTCTTTCTTTACCGACTACATTCTCTTCAAACAGCGCTTCGCAGGGTCGAAATTTTCTGGTTCCACCAGGCCAAATTCCCATCTCAACCCCGTTCAACATGTACAACTCAGCGTTCCTCGCTGCCCTTCTGGCAGCTGCCGCATCCGGTGCTCCACTCGGTGTGCGTCAGGAACACAGTACTGAGTTGGGCGACTTGCTCAGTGGACTCGGTGGCAGCGCCACGGGTACAGACTCCCTCCCCACTGACTTGCC